>JAANYP010000400.1:0-61770 GCA_020465985.1 Centrapalus pauciflorus
TTCAGTGTACACGAAGTCACCCAAACGTTGTTTGTGAAGCGAAGCAAGTGTCCAAGACAAAGATTTTTAAATAACAACGGGATCTAGATTCGATTGTGTTTGAGTTGATGGCGGCGACTGGGGTTGTTATCGGCCAGGTTCAATATCCGCAAACTCCAAATGAGTCGTGGATAGAGTTTGTGCTTGATCCCCTTGAGAATATGAAACACCGGCTTGTTGAGAAACCGGTGAGTGGCTGTGTGGGGTTTGTGCTCGCGCCACTAGGCTAGTGGTGTCTACTTCAATACCGGCACTTAACACATGAGCACCAGTACCAGATGTGGCGACCCGGCTTATCGGTGGCTGGGAGCTCTCTGCTATGGTCCAAACTCCCCCTCGAGTCTTGATTATTTCTCGCAAAGTTGCAAGAGAACGAGTTGGAATTTGGGCAGGGGGAGTGACATCATCATCATCATCGACATCTTAGTCATTATTATTAGGAGATGGAATGTTTAGGGGTGAAAGATGTGCAGTATGCGTTTCCTCACTTTCCTATCTTCTGCTTCGGCTATCTCAAGCGCTCTACCCTCATCGCCCCTCTCATTTTCATTTTCCCTCTGCTCTCCCCCTACACCTAACATCTCGGGGTTTGCTCCTTGGGCAGGCGCAGCCGGTTCTGGCTGTGCCATTGGAGCATCTCTCTCCCTATAATTCCTAAGAGCCTGAGATTCCTGATTTACATATTGGAGAAGCTCTTTTGGAAGTAGCCTGACTTGGATCCCGGGGGGAGAGATAGGATCGTGAAAGTACATTATCTGAAAGTCTCTCACCCCAGTTTCATGATCTCTGCGACGGATGTCTTGAATGTGTGTCATGCAATGAGATATGATTAGGTGAAGGAATCGTTGGGCTGGGACAAATTTCCTTACTCGGTGAGTCCCTTTGACCTGGATGAGCTCTATTAATTCGGTCCACAAAGTCCAAGCATGGTTATGGTGGCGGTTGTAGGCTAGGCTATGGAAAATTCGTAGAATTCGAAGACTTGCTATGTCAGCTCCGGAGGCTTTGACGGTAAGAAAACGATCAAGAATTGAGTACATGTAGTACCAGTGCCCCAACAACTTTTGTCTGAAAAATTCTGAGGCTTTGCGGATATAGCCATCAGAGCCCAGTTGTTCAATTTCTTGGCAGATTTGTTCCTCAGGCAGTTCTTCGTGATAATCAAATTGGCCAGGGAAATCACGGCGGCGAGGGAGGCGTAGGATGTGGTGAAATTTAGGGAATGAGATCTTGATGGTATTGACCTCAATATCACCAGTAATGTGAATGGGTTCGGGGTGATAGGTGAGGGTGTGCCAGAATTGCTGCACATAGACTTGGGGTGGACGAGGTCTGGGTCGACTGATAAGGGCATATGATATTCGGTGGCCCATTAGGATTTCTTCGACTACTCGGTTAGACAGGTGGATGGTTGGGTCTTCCTCTGATTTATGTAGGAAAACTGGATCAAGGAGGAAATTATTTGGTTTAATGGGTAGCCACATTTGTCTTGGGAAGATCTGCTCTAAGGCTCTGGGCGGTAGGACTACCGATCTGGAGGTGGTTTCCTCATCGGATTGTTGGTTAGGGTTTGAGTGTTGTAACATCCGGCATTAAACCAGGTTATCAACTATGACCTAATCAGTATTTAATATCCAATTATAACCTAATCAATGGTCATTAGAAATAAATCAAGTGATTAACAAGGTTTATTAGAAAATTCAACTCAATTAGAATCAAATTCATCGGTGCGATGAATCGGGAAATCAATTAATCCGATCAATTTACGATATGAGGGATTAATTCAACTAAGTACATAATTAAATTATGATTAGTGACACTAATCATACACTAATACAATTACTTAACATTAATTATGCAAGACTAAAACAATTCATTAAAACAATGCATTCAAAAGTATTTATGAATTTACAAGAAAAGGGAAATACAAGAATGCATTCTAAATACTTTTATACAAAAAAAAA
The DNA here is from genome assembly GCA_020465985.1 of Centrapalus pauciflorus. NCBI lineage: Eukaryota > Viridiplantae > Streptophyta > Magnoliopsida > Asterales > Asteraceae > Centrapalus > Centrapalus pauciflorus. The sequence continues at coordinate 2,004 of JAANYP010000400.1, forward strand.
ATATGTAAATACATGAAAATAATCCATAAAAATCTGGTCATAGGGTAGTACTACCCAAGATTTGATTTTAATTTTTTATTTCCCAACTCCATAACCTTTCATAATCAAATCTTTCACACCCCATTCTCCTTTCATTTCAACATGGTCTTACACTCCACCTCCATTTGAAAGACCAAGACTTTGCCTATAAATAGAGGGCTTCCTTTTCATTATTTTCACACCAAAATATCTCTTTCTCTCCTCTCAAAACCGGATCCCATGCACACACACACAATACAAACATTTTCATTCAAGTGTTCTTGGTGAAATTCAAGTGTTCTTGGTTCAAATCTTGCAAAAGTTCCAACTTCTTTTCAATTTCATACTCCTAATACATCAAAGTAAGTAAATACTAACTTATTTTATCATATATTTATGTTTATATAAGTCTTGCATAATATATATTATCACCAACAACAACAATTTTCATAAAAACTCAAGTTTATAAGTTTCTAGTTTCTATTTTTAAGTTGTTTTCTTTAAATGTGTTTATGAATATATGAACACATTACAAAAGTGTTAATATTATGAAAACATGTGATATATATGTGTTTTTATAACTATTATAACTTTTATACAAGTAGTCTTTGAATAAACAACAAGAATCATAAGTTGTTTCAAGTTTATAAACTACAGATTTTCGGCAGAAAATTTATATCGACTTTGAAAAATCATAACTAATTCATAACTCAACGAAATGAGTAGATTCTTGTCTCAAAAGTTAGATCTATGTCTTAGCTATAGATCTGGAATTTTTCATAATTTATTTTGGAGTTTAAGACCTCCAGAAATTATTTGGGAAACCGAAAGTTTGACAGCTCAAAAATGGCCAACATAGGGTTTTTAACGAGCTTTTTCACCAATCTAAACATCTAGAAAAATGGCCGTTCTTGATTCTAAAAATCCTTTGTATATAGTAGTTTAATGTCCTTGAAAACCAAAGTCTAAAACATTTTGGAGCTTGGTCAAAAACAGCCTCAAAGTAGGCCGAAAAACCTCCGAAAAAGCTGGAAAATTATATATATATATATATATATATATAAACTTGACGTTTTAAGCGGTTTTTATTTATAAACTTGTAATGTTGGGTAATTTAAGACATAAAAATCCTTAAATATATATATCATCATATATTAGAGATATTAAGTCCTTATTATCATTTAGGACTCGATTAAACTCACGCGACGCATCATCCCTCCATTCACGTTAAATAGCTTTTTACGCTATATTTGCCATCGCAATCTCGGTGAGTTCTCATAGCCCCTATTTTCACACTGTTATGTTTTGGGGATGAAATACATGCTTCGTTTTTATATGGACACGGAAATATTTTCATTTCTATTATGTATTACACATTGGGTTCCATTAGCTCTGATATCATGAACCGTTAATTGCATTTATTTGTAAGCGCGAATATATTGTGGATAGATCTATTGGGAGTCATGTCCCCCACTCGGGTTAGTTGGATTGGCTAACAGCGGGTGCATATATATTCAACAAACGGTATTACTTATGGGAATACTGCACAGAGCAAACTCATTTTAAATTAAGCTTCGGTTGCATGATGGTTTATATGTAATACATAACAAGGAATTTATGATTTTATAAATTCAATCTCTATTATTGCTGTCCATATAAGTCAGATTTACGTGTAAACCTATGAGCTCACCAACAATTTTTGTTGACGTATTTTTGCGTGTATTTTCAGGAAATTAAGGCAAGTATGCCTCGGACGTATTTTAATTTCAAGCTTCCGCATCCATGGAGTCGCATGCATATTCAATTTAATGGAGATTTAGCTGCATTATTTTGGATATTTTAATTATGTAATTAAATCTCTGTATTTGTGCGAACTTCATTTCTCATGTGAAACATTACTATGCTTTAAAGCTTTAACGATGTATTTTACAAACGTCCATATAGTGGTCGTTCATTATGATTATGGTTACGCTTCCGCACTCGTCACGCCTCGCTGCCAACCGGGGTAGCAGGGTGTGACAGATTGGTATCAGAGCCATAGTTATGGTGAACTAGGTTGCATTAGTACCTAGACTATAACTGTTACAAAACTAAGTTTTCTTCAAGAACTGTGAACACATATATGGACCCTGATGACAATAACATGTCGAACAATATGGTTATTATCCTCTTTGACTCAGAGGATGAATTCTCACCCATGGAACATAGAAGCCAAGGTGACACTGGGTATACTTTGGATCGGGAAACCACCCAGACTAAATCAATGACGATGTAATGGACCCGTCAAAGCACAAGGAGGGCAATTGTGGCCCTGCAACACAAATTGCTCCACCATCACCATCACATATTCCACCATACGCCCTATTCAGAAACCATCCCAATGGACCATTGAAGAAATTCACCCCTAGGGAAAGGGTGTGACTAGCACAACGGGAGTCTATCCCGGTACCTACCTATTAGCCAAGCCCGTCGCAGTAATAACGGGCAAACATAAGAAAGTGGGGATGGATGCCTCACACACTCCAAGAGTGGAGAAACGAGGAAGGGATCCAAGGCCAGTTTGAAGTCGGAACACCATCTTCCTCTCAAGTGCCGACACTTACCCAGAAACCTACGTAACAAACGATGCCTCTGTTGGTGGCAAGGGCCGCCAGACACGTTCTCCAATTTCGACAAAATCCACCAAGAGGTCGGTGAGATCTTTGCAAGGATTAAGTAGGAGACAATACAAACCCTCAATATACCTTGGGACAACCAGAACACCCAAGCGATTCAACAAGACGGAATAGACAAATTGTGACAGCGCCTAGCAGAGCGCAAAGCCCATAATCTAGAACTAACCCAACAACTTAACACTTGGAGTACGAGGAAACCCAGAGGCATCTCATACTTAATACCGTTCTACCATTTAATAGTATTTATCTAGGCTATACTATCTGATATATCTTAGGGTATATAAGGCTTAAGAATTTATCCGAAAATTCTGACCATATCATATACAAAGATTAAGTATCAAGAACTTTTATGAGGAATTAAGTTTTAACTACAACTCTGCGTAGGAGAAGATAAAGCTGTGACTATCTGCCTAAGAAATTTCAAACCCGTAGACTTATCCTCTTACCCCATTAGATACCACTTATGCATTTCTACTATTTGATACTCCTGCTGATAGGAGCTTTATATCCACTAAGTTCACTAAGCAGATAAATTCCATTAAGTGCTACTTATGCTATTGAGGTTGATGACAGTGAGACGCTTAAGACAAATAATATAAGTCGAGGATGCTCCTTAGAATTAGTAGGCCGACTCTTTGAAACAGACTTGTTACCCATCAAACTGGGAAGTGTTTACGTGGTCATAGGCATAGACTGGCTACCGAAAATCGTGTGGAAATAGTATGCAACAAGAACACCGTTCATATACCTTTAGCCAATAAGAAGTTCCTTACTGTCCAATGCAAAGCAAGAAATACCAAATTAAGCATCATCTCTAGCATTAGGACCCTGAAGTGTTAATAGAGAGGGAGCCAAAGGGAAAACGACTCGAAAATATTCTTATTATTTATGGTTACGCTAAAGTTTTTCCAGAACACTTACCTGAACTCCCAACATTGAGGCAAGTCAGATTCAAAAAAAAAAAAAATCGGCCTAGTATCAGGTGCGGTACCAGTGGCTCGAGCACCATGCCGATTAGCCCCATCATAGTGTAAGAATAGTCCAACCAACTGTAGTAGCTCTTAGATAAAAGGTTTATCAAACCGAGTTCCTCGCTTTAGAGGAGCTCCAGTTTTGTTCATAAAGAAGAAGAATGGAACCTGCAGAATGTGCATCAATTACTAAGAGTTAGATAAACTAAAAGAACCGACACCCGCTCACAAGGATCAATGACTTGTTTGACCAAACTACAAGAATTAAGCTTCTATTAGAAGATCGACCTAAGGTCTGGTTATCATCAGGTTAGAGTTCGAAATAAAGATGTTCCAAAGACAGCCTTCAGATTCCGTTTCGGTCATCATAAATTCCTATTAATGTCGTTGGGATTAACCAGTGCCCCAACGATACTCATGGACCTCATCGGGTGTGCAAACCTTATCTAGAAAAATTCGTGATTGTATTCTTGAATGACTTCTTAATCTACTCACGAAATAAGGAGGAGCAAGAGCAAACATTTAAGACTGATTCTAGAGTTGTTGAAAAAAAAAAAGAATAACTACATGCCAAGCTTTCTAAGTTTGACTTTTGACTAAGTTAGGTAAGATTTCTCGGTCACGTGATCAATAGTAAAGGAATCCAAGTTAACCCCGCCAAGATCGAGACTATCAGAAATTGGTTAACTCTTAGAACCCCTATAAAGATACGACGGTCCTTAAGACTTGCCACTTATTATAAGCAATTATCAGAAATTTCTCAAAGTTCACCAGAGCTCTAACAAAACTGACCTGAAAAGACATTAAGTATGATTGGGGCGAGGATCAGGAGACATCATATCAGTTATTAAAGCACAACCTGTGTAGCGCGCTTATTTTATCCAAGAGAAGCAAGAAATTCGTAGATTACTGTGATGCTTCACACAATGAGTTGATATAGAAAGATAGGGTCATAACTTATACTTTATGAAAAACTTAAGGTTCTCTAGGTGATTTACACAACGCATGATCTGGATCTTGAAGCAGTATTCTTTATCCTTGGAGACATTAGTTGTACGGTATGAAGTGTATTGTATTCACACACCATAAGAGCCTCCAGCACATCTTGAACCAGAAAGAGTAAAATATGAAGTTGTACCGTTGGATGGAACTAATAAGTAATTGCAACCGTGAAAATTCGTTATCACCTGAGGAAAACTAATGAGCTAAGTCGTTGAGAGTACAAGTGGATAAATAGTTTAGGATAAGGGCTAGTAAAAATCGATACTTCATGAATAGAGTCTGGTTACCCTGTTTTTGATAGAGTAAGAAAGCTGGTTACAGATGACCGACAAAAATCAAGATATGTTTTTCACCCAGGATCCAATAAAATGTATCATGACCTTAAGAAGCTATACGGGTGGCCTATCATGAAGGATGACATTGCCACATATGTCAACAAAATCCTAACATGCTCCAAAGTTAAGACCAACATCAGAAAGCATTTGGGTAATAGTCGACCGCCTAACAAAATCCACGCACTCCTACCAATCAAGGAGAACAACAGGATGAATAAGCGAGTCCAAACGTACCTCAAGGAAGTTGTCTCCGGATACGGATAGCAGATTCACATCTAGACTTTTGGCAATCGTTACAATAAGTGTTGGGTACAAACTTGGACATGGATACCACCTATCACCATCAGACCGATGGTCAAAATGAAAGAAAGATTCAAACCCTAGAACCTATGTTAAGAGCCTGTGTAATGGATTTTGGGAAATGTTGAGATACTCATTTGAATTAGTGGAATTATCGTACGAGCATTAAAACTTCTCCATTTGAGGCACTTTATGGGCAAAATTGTCGGTCACCGCTTTGTTGGGTTGAGGTAGGAGATGCCCAGATGAGATCATCCAGGAGACTACAGAAAAGGTAGTCCAGATTAGGAACCGATTAATGATTGCATGGGATCGATGGAAAAGCTATGCAGATGTTCAACGGAAGGATTTTGATTTCCAGGAGGGAGATCAGGTAATGCTGAAAGTCTCGCCTTGGAATGGCATAATCCGTTTTGGGAAACGAGGAAAACTCAATCCTCGTTATATCGGACCATTCAAGATTTCCAAAAGAATTGCCCGGTAGCCTACCGACTCGATCTGCCCCCAGAGCTTAGTAACGTTCATAATACCTTCCATGTATCCAACCTTAAGAAATGCCTGGCTGATGAAACACTCGTTATACCTATGGACGAGCTAGAGCTAGATGATAAGTTGAACTTCATTGAACAACCCGTGGAAATAATGGACCGAGAAGTCAAGAAACTAAAGCACAGCCGGATCCCAATAACAAAAGTCAGATGGAACTCTAAGCGAGGTCCTGAGTTTACGTGGGAACGCGAAGACCAATTCCGAGAAAAATACCCTCATCTGTTCTCAAATACTCAAGCAGTGGAGAACACGAGCTAATTTCGGGACGAAATTCCCTTAACAGGGGGAGACTGTAACATCCGGCATTAAACCAGGTTATCAACTATGACCTAATCAGTATTTAATAGCCAATTATAATCTAATCAATGGTCATTAGAAATTAATCAAGTGATTAACAAGGTTTATTAGAAAATTCAACTCAATTAGAATCAAATTCATCGGTGCGATGAATCGGGAAATCAATTAATCCGATCAATTTACGATATGAGGGATTAATTCAACTAAGTACATAATTAAATTATGATTAGTGACACTAATCATACACTAACACAATTACTTAACATTAATTATGCAAGACTAAAACAATTCATTAAAACAATGCATTCAAAAGTATTTATGAATTTACAAGAAAAGGGAAATACAAGAATACATTCTAAATACTTTTATACAAAAAAAATATATATAAATACATGAAAATAATCCATAAAAATCTGGTCATAGGGTAGTACTACCCAAGATTTGATTTCAATTTTTTATTTCCCAACTCCATAACCTTTCATAATCAAATCTTTCACACCCCATTCTCCTTTCATTTCAACATGGTCTTACACTCCACCTCCATTTGAAAGACCAAGACTTTGCCTATAAATAGAGGGCTTCCTTTTCATTATTTTCACACCAAAATATCTCTTTCTCTCCTCTCAAAACCGGATCCCACACACACACACACACACTACAAACATTTTCATTCAAGTGTTCTTGGTGAAATTCAAGTGTTCTTGGTTCAAATCTTGCAAAAGTTCCAACTTCTTTTCAATTTCATACTCCTAATACATCAAAGTAAGTAAATACTAACTTATTTCATCATATATTTATGTTTATATAAGTCTTGCATAATATATATAATCACCAACAACAACAAGTTTCATAAAAACTCAAGTTTATAAGTTTCTAGTTTCTATTTTTAAGTTGTTTTCTTTAAATGTGTTTATGAATATATGAACACATTATAAAAGTGTTAATATTATGAAAACATGTGATATATATGTGTTTTTATAACTATTATAACTTTTATACAAGTAGTCTTTGAATAAACAACAAGAATCATAAGTTGTTTCAAGTTTATAAACTACAGATTTTCGGCAGAAAATTTATATCGACTTTGAAAAATCATAACTAATTCATAACTCAACAAAATGAGTTAATTCTTGTCTCAAAAGTTAGATCTATGTCTTAGCTATAGATCTGGAATTTTGCATAATTTATTTTGGAGTTTAAGACCTCCAGAAATTATTTGGGAAACCGAAAGTTTGACAGCTCAAAAATTGGCCAACATAGGGTTTTTAACGCGCTTTTTCACCAACCTAAACATCTCGAAAAATGGCCGTTCTTGATTCTAAAAATCCTTTGTATATAGTAGTTTAATGTCCTAGAAAACCAAAGTCTAAAACATTTTGGAGCTTGGTCAAAAACAGCCTCAAAGTAGACCGAAAAACCTCCGAAAAAGCTGGAAAATTATATATATATAAACTTGACGTTTTAAGCGGTTTTTATTTATAAACTTGTAATGTTGGGTGATTTAAGACATAAAAATCCATAAATATATATATCATCATATATTAGAGATATTAAGTCCTTATTATCATTTAGGACTCGATTAAACTCACGCGACGCATCATCCCTCCATTCACGTTAAATAGCTTTTTACGCTAGTTTTTGCCATCGCAATCTCGGTGAGTTCTCATAGCCCCTATTTTCACACTGTTATGTTTTGGGGATGAAATACATGCTTCGTTTTTATATGGACACGGAAATATTTTCATTTCTATTATGTATTACACATTGGGTTCCATTAGCTCTGATATCATGAACCGTTAATTGCATTTATTTGTAAGCGCGAATATATTATGGATAGATCTATTGGGAGTCATGTCCCCCACTCGGGTTAGTTGGATTGGCTAACAGCGTGTGCATATATATTCAGCAAACGGTATTACTTATGGGAATACTGCACAGAGCAAACTCATTTTAAATTAAGCTTCGGTTGCATGATGGTTTATATGTAATACATAACAAGGAATTTATGATTTTATAAATTCAATCTCTATTATTGCTGTCCATATAAGTCAGATTTACGTGTAAACCTATGAGCTCACCAACAATTTTTGTTGACGTATTTTAGCGTGTATTTTCAGGAAATTAAGGCAAGTATGCCTCAGACGTATTTTACTTTCAAGCTTCCGCATCCATGGAGTCGCATGCATATTCAATTTAACGGAGATTTAGCTGCATTATTTTGGATATTTTAATTATGTAATTAAATCTCTGTATTTGTGCGAACTTCATTTCTCATGTGAAACATTACTATGCTTTAAAGCTTTAACGATGTATTTTACAAACGTCCATATAGTGGTCGTTCATTATGATTATGGTTACGCTTCCGCACTCGTCACGCCTCGCTGCCAACCGGGGTAACAGGGTGTGACAGATTGGTATCAGAGCCATAGTTATAGTGAACTAGATTGCATTAGTACCTAGACTATAACTGTTACAAAACTAAGTTTTCTTCAAGAACTGTGAACACATATATGGACCCTGATGACAATAACATGTCGAAGAATATGGTTATTATCCTCTTTGACTCAGAGGATGAATTCTCACCCATGGAACATAGAAGCCAAGGTGACACTGGGTATACTTTGGATCGGGAAACCACCCAGACTAAATCAATGACGATGTAATGGACCCGTCAAAGCACAAGGAGGGCAATTGTGGCCCTGCAACACAAATTGCTCCACCATCACCATCACATATTCCACCCTACACCCTATTCAGAAACCATACCAATGGACCATTGAAGAAATTCACCCCTAGGGAAAGGGTGTGACTAGCACAACGGGAGTCTATCCCGGTACCTACCCATTAGCCAAGGCCGTCGCAGTAGTAACGGGCAAACATAAGAAAGTGGGGATGGATGCCTCACACACTCCAAGAGTGGAGAAACGAGGAAGGGATCCAAGGCCAGTTTAAAAGTCAGATATGTGTTTGTAGTGAAAATTTGACTTGTTCAGAGATGTTTCTTGTGTTAAGAGTGTGACAGAATTAAACTGATTTGTTAAAGGGCTTCTACAGCAGACTTCTCGGTAAGAAAAGTCCATCTGAAGAACCAAAGTCAGCAAGCCAGTCCCAACTCAGATTAATTCACAAGAAACAACCTTAGACAAGATTTAAAACCTCTGAATGAGTGAACTTCACATGAGCTCAACACTTTGAAAAATCAGAATTAGAAGAATTTTAACAAACCCTACGGATGAAGTGTCATCCGAGAGTTACAACTCTCGGATGAAGCTTTGAGTGAAAGTTTGGTTTTGAAATTTATTTCTAAGTCATGAATGACCCCAACCTGCGGTTGAAGTGTTATTCGCAAGTTTGAACCCGCGGATCGGCTTTTGATCCCAGGTTTCACTATAGAACTTTCCATAAACATATGCTCTAAAGATGACTTGCGGATGAAGTGATATCCACGATTTGCAACTCACGGATAAGGCTATAACTGCATGTTTTGACTTAGATATTTAGAGTCGTTGAAAATGTTTGAGCGTGTGGAGGATTATCTGCGAGTTGCAACTCGCGGACAAGGTGTCATTTGCCCTTGTTAACTTGGAAAAATTTAACTCACCATGCGGATGAAGTATTATCCGCGAGTTGCAACTCGCAGATGATGCATGATTTACTTAGAAAGATTTACAATGCTATGCGGATGACAGATAGTTCGTGAGTTGCAACTCGCGGACAAGGCGTTAATCGCAGGTTTAGGATTTGGGTATTTTTAACACTCCCACAAACAACTTTCAGCATTAACCTTTTCGATCAAAAAGGTTGTTTTTCAAAAACCCTTTGGGTTTCTTAATGTTGAAGAAAAGCCATTTTCAGACTCTAAAACCCTTCTTTAAGCTCGATTAAGTGCAGAGATTCCAAAGTAAATAGGTTATAAATGCATAAAATAAAAATCTATACTCACTTTAGTGCAGGAAATCACTTTATAACACTTCTAAATCTTGGATTTGTGATGAAACAGTTGTGACTTTCAGAGTTCTTTGTGAGTGTTCTTGAACGAGAGTTGTAGAAGATGATGAAAGTGAGAAGAAGAAGGTTTAGGCGTTTATATATACATTTTGAAAAACTGGTTCCCCCCAGACCTGGTTGGGAAACCCGACCCATGTCCCCTTCAAAATTATCTAACATTTAAAATATCTAAATTATTTAAGAAAAAAATAAAAGAAAAGAAAAAGTAAAAAAAAAAAAATAGAAATAAAATCTTTTAAGGTTTTCTATTAAATAAATTTAAAAAACTTAAAATTAAATAAAGAAAAATAAAATCTTTTTGGGTTTTCTTTTAAATGAACTAACAAACTTAAAATTAAATATGCTTAAACGAGAAAAAAAAATAAACCTAATAAGAAATATTTAAATGCACCAACTAACAGTATACTTTCTCCCCCTCCGAGTGTGCATAGATAGAAATTTATAAACACTTGGAGACTTACCTCGATGCCTCCCGATAAAGTATGACAGAAATTATTAACAAACACAAAGAATAGAATTAAATATCATAAACACGGAACATAATTTATTAGGGCATTTACGTCATTTCAGTAGAAATATGAAAATGACGGCTTGTAATGAGCACGCGCTTACATCCAGCGCTCTTTTCCTAATCCTGCCATTCATCTTTCCCAACGTCCGAACAGAGCATCACCATATAATCACAGAAGATACGATCTTCTGCAAATCATCATTTCAAACTCTCGCCTATCAACTACGAAAATCAGATTATCGACTATGGAGCTTCCAGACGAAGTAATAGCAAGGATATTTGGGTTTTTGGGGGCATCAAGTGCCTCCAAACTTTTAAAAGCAAGACAATGTAAGTTTCCTAACCCTAGCATATACTATCAATTCTACTAAGATAATGATGTATTTGCCTATTTAAGAGATATGTTCAGGTTAATCAACCGTAACCCATTTATTACGGCTTAGATTTTAGATTTTCTGAATGAACATGACGTATTAAGAAATTACAGTTGATAATAATGTATTTGCTATTTAAGAGTATGTTTTATTAAGAAATTACAATTGATAATAATATATTTTCCTATTTAAGAGTACGTTTTATTAAGCTTTTATGTCTGCATTCATTACAGAAAGTCTAATGTCGTTTATTAGATGATGGAAGTTGATTCCATCCTTCGAATAGGGTTTAGGGGGGTCAAAAACTGAACTGCTATACCTTCTGAGGGAGAAGGGAAACATAAACTTGTTGTTTAATGAATGGATTGGTACACTTTATTTGCCATGCTTTCTATTGTTTTTCTAATTTGCCTAAACATAAAATACATATTTATGATTCTGTATTGTCTTGATCAACAACTAAATATTTTTTATGCGGGTAATGAGCCTGAAGGAATGGAGAGGCTCCAACGGGTAGCATGTTTGGGAGCGCTTAATGCTACGTTTGTCCTTTGAATGCTGCTAATGACACAAGGTGGACAAATCGTAGAAGAGGCAAGGAGCCTGTTGAATGTTGCTTTCAGAAAATCAGTAGGGCGTCCGCAGACGGTGACAGAAACGGCAGCCAAAGTCAGATGGTTGTTGATGCACGGTCGCCCAAGGCTTGTACCAAGGCATTTCAACAGGTTCAGACTTTCTTGTCAACGACACAATTGGCAAGATGAGGCATTACTTACAGGGTTCTTTTTAGCAATGAATACATTTTTAGTTGTAATATTTGTATTTGGGATGCTTGTTACCGCGATTTTATACAACACTTGGATGTCAATGTATGGTTTTGATACAATTCTGTACAGAATACAATGCTAATACTGGTAATTACTACAAGCATGTTATGATTTATAATACAATATATGTTTAGGTTTATGTACAAATGTTGGTTCATCATTTTTGTTGGTTTGAATTCAAATTAGAGTAAATTGCAAAAATGGTCCTTAAACTATACCCAAATACAAGTGTAAGTTATTTAGCTTATATAAATTTGGTTGTTAATGATATTCTTGCCATTCGAAATATAAGATATAAGTTATATCATTATCACTTACAAAATTAAAAAGGCCAAAGAAGTTACATGTTAGACTCGAACACGTGACCATCCCAACACCATCCAGTACCATTACCACTAAGGTAGCTCATGCATTTTTGTATTTTTTCATAAAACATTTCTGATATTTTTCTTATTAATTTTGGAGCGAAAGATTTCTGGAATATTTTAAACATGGAGCCAGAATTTATGCGAAAATTTTAAATTAGACTTGACGATTTACATTCCTTAAACTTCGATAATTATAGTTAATGCCTACAAACACAATCATTAATATGCTTTTACACTTTTCTGCCGAATCTACATCATTTGTAATCTTTTTCAACTCTCTCTAAAAGAACTAAAGAATCATGCATACTGAAACCGTGAACAATCAACTTCTTATTCAAAATAATGGCGAGGCAGATGATCATCATGGATATGAATCAGAGGAGTACGATGATTATGATGAACAACATGAGATGGATCATGTTGCAATCAATGCAAAACCAATCAAAATAGTCCGCCGAGGGGCATAACAAGGTTATCTAAGTTTCGCAACAGGTGCAGCAGACCCGGTGCATTAAAGCTCAAGGTAATGTTTGATACAATGGATAGGTTAACAGGGGATCACTGAACAGTGTTTGCAAGTTTTTTAGGAGACATGGTTCGTGAGCACATAGGCTTCTAGATTTCGTCATGGAAGAAGGTCGATTCAGAAGCAAGAGCTAAGCTATGGGATGAAATCATGGTTAGTTTTAACCAATTATGTTTAATTTCTTAATGTTCAAAAATTAAACAAGATTGCTGTTAATCAGATTTGTGTATTTAATTTGTTATTTGCAGTGATATTTTGATGTTGATGAGACATACAGAAAGTTACTATTGAATCGTCTTGGTGCACATCTAAGGAACTACAGAAGGAAATTGAGGGAAAAATACATACTGCCTAATAAAGATACACATTCAAAACTAAATCAAGTCCCACCCAAGTATAGTGTAATTTTTATTCCCAAGGAATGGGTTGATTTCGTACAGTATACGAGCACAGAAGCTTACCAACTTTTGGTTACATTTTAATTAAGTACATACATATATCTTTCATATCATATATTGTGTTTGCAAACGTTAATAAAGTATCATTTTGTTCTGTAGTTAAGAAAAAGTCAAATGCATCTAAAGAGGCGCGCTCCATGTCTGTTTAGGATAAAGTGAAGCTGATCAGAGACGCGAACGTGAAGCTGAACAGAGACGCAAACGTGAAGACAAAGACCTTAGGATAAAGTCGTTGACAACGCAAGTGGAAGATACATAGGCAATGCTTAACCAACTTATGACTCGGTTGGATGCACAAGGGGAGAAGCTAAATTCATTGTCAACTCAGGCACAAGAATCTGAGGAATGCATTTATTGTATTAGTTATGCTAATTAACATTTTATACATTTATATTGCTATAAAATGCATTTCTTAATTTTTATTGCAGGTGTCTCCAATGGTGTCTCCAACATTGGATGTTAATCCTAACGCTGCCAATACTTATCAGGACGAGGGCATATTTGCGAAGGAAAAGCCAGCTGTACAAACAAATGTATGTATTAAAATATTTGAATTAAATTGATCAGTTTAATATTAAATTTTAATGTGATTTAATAGTTTTACATATATACATGACTTATTAATTTACTGAGTTTTATATATTGGAATCTTGGTAATCTGTTGGCGAGTCAAATAGCACGCCGCTGATTCACAAGTCACGAAGAATACTAAATTGAGGCAAAAGAGGCAGTACTCTCCACCAGTGCCAAAACAACTGCAGGTATATAGCTTTCAAACTCAGAACTTTATATTGAAACTCAGAATGATTACAGCTTTCACAAGAACCTCTAATCCTTTTTATTAGACGAAGAACAAAAACTGTTCTTAGGCTTTTACAAACTTAGAGGCTTTGGAAAACTTAAAACAGAATAGCAAAATATTACGTGTATACATTGAGAACTTCTATCCACTCTATTTAATCTATTCTATTTGTTTCCTTGTAAAACTACAATTTATCTTCAAGAGATATCTTCAAGTCTTCTGATCTTTATCTTTTCTTTGATTGTAGGACCTTCTATTATTATCAATAAGCAACTTGATCATTTGACTCTAGCAACTTGAGTTTCTTGAACTAGCAGCTTCAGTTTCTTAAACTAACTGCTTCAAAATTGTAAGCACCCCAGAAGTATGCTAACAGCATGAAAAACTCAACTAGCAGCTTGACATTTATACTAAATGATATTTTCTCCACAATATATGTATTCATCCAAAATATTCATACGTACATTGATCTTCAGTTTAATAAAATTCTGATGCATGCATGCATACAAATTAAAAATAAATACATAATAATCGTTATCATTTTCTTTAGATGTTCAGCTGTAAACTGTGGAACATAAATAGGACAAGCATCATTTCTAAGGGTACTGTCTACTTGACAGATGAAAAAGTGATGCTTCATAACACACCACTCCCAGATGATTATTACAAAGTGTTCGTTGACCAATCGATAATAGATGCAGCCTGTATTCCGGACGAACGAAACAATGGTTTCAAAACAGCTTAAGATGCAGTAGGTGGTTTTTATGCATGGCCCAAGGACAAAGTGATTATTGATGAGGGTCACGAGGTATTTTATCTGCCAATATATATTTATATATATATATATATATATATATATATATATATATATATATATATATATACACACACACACACACATATATATAGTTCTTCATTTAAATTTAGTGTTTCATACATATACGCCTTGTTTCTTATTACAGGTAACACCACCAAATATTGGACAAAAGCAGCAGCTGGTGCTGCACCAGAAGTAAAACGAAAACACAACAAATAACAATCGATTTGTGTGACTAGTCACGATTTACAATTACAAAAGCAAGCGAAGACCAAATTGAAGAGTCAAAAGGCATTACATTACATTGCTGTTTAATTAGTTGATGGAATTACCGAACATGTACATATTCCAATTTTTAATTGTGGTGTTATATAAATATATATCATATGTTCACACGTCGTGGCCACTGTTTGATTAATTATTTGTGTGATAAAATAGTGCATAAAATTTAAGTGGTCATTGGGTGAACATTTAATGGTCACACTTTTTAAGATCCACGACCACTTTTGGCAAAATTTTATGTGTCCAAAGTCCACAAGAAGACACTCGTTGTGTGACTAAATGGTTGCAATCAGTCACACATAAAAATAAAGTGGCCATTGCATTAACAATACGCACACAAAATACAAGTTTACCTCACTTAAAAGAGCATATGGTCGCACTTTTTAACACCTACAGCCACCTTTGGCATAATTTTATGTGACCAAAGCCCACAACAAGACACTCGTTGTGTGACTAAATGGTTGCAATCAACCACACACACATAAAAATAAAGTGGCCATTACATTGACAATAGCCACACAAATACAAGTTTACCTATCTTTAAGCAGCATAGGGTCACACTTCATAACACCTACGACCACTTTTGGCATAATTTTATGTGACCAAAGCCCACAAGAAGACACTCGTTGTGTGACCAAATGGTTGCAATCAGCCACACATACATAAAAATAAAGTGGCATTTGAATTGACAATAGTCACACAAAATACAAGTTTACCTCACTTTAACCAGCATAATGTCACACCCTGTTACCCCGGTTGGCAGCGAGGCGTGACGAGGGCGGAAGCGTAACCATAATCATAATGACCGACCACTATATGGACGTTTTCAAAAATACATCGATATAACTTTAAAAGGTAGAAATGTTTTACATAACCCGTAAATGATAAAGAGTAATTCGCAAGGTACAGAGATTTAAATACATAATTAAATTATCCAAAATAATGCAAATAAATCTCCGACGGTTTGAAAAAGAATGCGACTCCTTAAGTGCGGAAGCTTGAAAGTGGTTAATTCTGAAGGCATACTTGCCTTAATTACCTGAAAATACATGCTAAAATACGTCAACAAAAATTGTTGGTGAGCTCATAGGTTTACGCGAAAAGACCAGTTGTATGGACATTATCAGATGAGTTGAATTTATAAAATCATAAATTCCGTGTATGTATTACATAAACCATCATGCAACCGAAGCTTAATTAGAATGAGTTTGCCCTGTGCAGTATTCCCATACGTAATACCGTGTGTTGAATATATATGCACTCGCTGTTAGCCGAACCGAGCTAACCCGAATGGGGGACATGACTCCCAATAGATCTATCCACAATATATTCACGCTTACAAATAAATATAATTAACGGCTCATGATATAAGGGCTAATGGAACCATATGTAATACATATAAGAAATATATAGTTTAGATGTCCATATGAAAATAGTGCATGTATTTCCACCCCAATAGATAGTGAAAAATAGGGGCTATGAAGACTCACCGTGAGTGCGTTGGCAAAAACGAGCGTAAAATGCAAATTAGCGTTGCTTGATGGGTGATGAAACCGGAGGTGTTTAACCGAGTCCTAAATGATAATAAGGACTTAATATCACTAATATATGATAATATGTATATTTATAGACTTTTATGTCTTAAATCACCCAACATTACAAGTTTATAAATAAAATGCGCTTAAAACGTCAAGTTTATATATATATAATTTTCAAGCTTTTTCGGAGGTTTTTCGGCCTACTTTGAGGCTGTTTTTGACCAAGCTCCAAAATGTTTTAGACTTTGGTTTTCTAGGACATTCAACTACTATATACAAAGGATATTTAGAATCAAGAACGGCCATTTTTTGAGTTGTTTAGGTTAGTGAAAAAGCTCGTTAAAAACGCTATGTTGGCCATTTTTGAGCTGTCAAACTTTCGGTTTCCCAAATAATTTCTGGAGGTCTTAAACTTCAAAATAAATCATGAAAATTTGCAGATCTATAGTTAAGACATAGATCTAACTTTTGAGACAAGAATCTACTCATTTTGTTGAGTTATGAATTAGTTATGATTTTTCAAAGTCGATATAAATTTTCTGCCGAAAATCCGTAGTTTATAAACTTACAACAACTTATGATTCTTGTTGTTTATTCAAAGACTACTTGTATAAAAGCCATAATAGTTATAAAAACACATATATATCACATGTTTTCATAATATTAACACTTTTATAATGTGTTCATATATTCATAAACACATTTAAAGAAACAACTTAAATATAACAACTAGAAACTTATAAACTTGAGTTTTTATGAAACTTGTTGTTGTAGGTGATTATATATATTATGCAAGACTTATATAAACAAAAATATAAGATGTAATAGGTTAGTATTTACTTACTTTGATGTTTTTAGAAGAATGAAAATGAGTAGAAGGTTAGATCTTCAAAAATTTCACCAAGAACACTTCAAAAATATGAAGAACACTTGAAAGAACACTTTGTGTGTTCTTGAGGCTTGATGGCCGGTTTTAGAGGGAGAGAAAGGAGAGATTTGTGTTGTGAAGGTGTGAGAAATGAAGTGAGTTTGATCCTCTATTTATATATGAATAAAGGTGGTGAAATGATGAAAGGAGTTGTAAAATCTTGGGTGAAAAGAAAGAGGGGGATTTGATGTAGAAATGTGGAGTAAAAAAATACAAACTTTTGGTCCTTTTGTCCTTCCATGAGGCCGGCCTAGTTAGGGTATTTTTGTTGTATTTTTTTTTTTTTGTATAAAAGTATTTAGAAATGTATTCTTGTATTTCCCTTTTCTTGTAAATTCATATATACTTTTGGATGCATTGTTTTAATTAATTGTTTTAGTCTTGCATAATTAAGGTTAAGTGATTGTATTAGTGTATGATTAGTGTCACTAATCATGATTTAATTATGTACTTAGTTGAATTAATCCCTCATGTCGTAAATTGATCGGATTAATTGATTTCCCGATTCATCGCACCGATGAATTTGATTCAAATTGAGTTGAATTTTCTAATAAACCTTGTTAATCACTTGATTAATTTCTAATGACCATTGATTAGGCTATAATTGACTATTAAATGTAGATTAGGGCTTTGTTGCTAACCTGATTTAGTGTCGGATGTTACAGTCTCCCCCTGTTAAGGGAATTTCGTCCCGAAATTAGCTCGTGTTCTCCACTGCTTGAGTATCCGAGAACAGGTGAGGGTATTTTTCCCAGAACTGATCTTCTTGTTCCCATGTAAACTCAGGACCTTGCTTAGAGTTCCATCTGACTTTTATTATTGGGATCCGACTGTGCTTGAGTTTCTTGACTTCTCGGTCCATTATTTCTACAGGTTGCTCAATGAAGTTCAACTTATCGTCTAACTCCAGCTCGTCCATGGGTATAACGAGTGATTCATCAGCCAGACACTTCTTAAGATTGGACACGTGGAAGGTATTATGAACGTTACTAAGCTCTAGGGGCAGGTCGAGTCGGTAAGCTACCGGGCCAATTCTTTTGGTGATCTTGAATGGTCCGATATAACGAGGATTGAGTTTTCCTTGTTTCCCAAAACGGATTACGCCTTTCCAAGGCGAGACCTTCAACATTACTTGATCTCCCTCTTGTAATTCCAAATCCTTCCGTCGAATGTCTGCATAACTCTTCTGTCGATCCCGCGCGATCTTTAATCGGTTACGAATCTGGGCTATCTTTTCTGTAGTCTCTTGGATGATCTCAGGTCCAGTGATCTGACTATCTCCTACTTCAGCCCAACAAAGAGGTGATCGACACTTTCGCCCGTAGAGTGCCTCGAATGGGGCGGTCTTAATGCTTGAGTGATAGCTGTTGTTATAGGAAAACTCGACTAATGGCAGGTGTCTGTCCCAACCTTTGCCAAAATCGATGACACATGCCCTCAACATGTCTTCCAACGTCTGAATCGTCCTTTCACTCTGACCATCCGTTTGCGGGTGATAGGCTGTGCTCATATCTAGGCGTGTACCTAGTGCTTCTTGTAATGACTGCCAAAATCTTGATGTGAACCGGCTGTCCCTGTCTGATATAATTGATACAGATACTCCATGCCTTGAGACGACTTCTTTAAGATAGATTCGTGTTAACTTATCCATCTTATCAGTCTTCTTTATGGGGAGGAAATGTGCGGTTTTGGTAAGCCGATCCACAATCACCCAAATAGTGTCATAACCTCCAGAAGTCTTTGGCAACTTGGTGATGAAATCCATGGTGACGTTTTCCCACTTCCACTGGGGTATTTCTGGTTGAACAAGCAATCCTGATGGTTTTTGGTGCTCAGCTTTAACCTTCAAACATGTTAAGCACTTGCTGACGTAGGTAGCAATGTCAGCCTTCATGTTTGGCCACCAGTACATTCCTTTCAAGTCGTGATACATTAAATCTGACCCTGGATGGATAGCATATCTTGTCTTATGCCCTTCAACCATGACCAACTTCCTTACTCCTCTGAGTTTTGGTAACCAAATTCTGCCCATGAAGTATCGACATCAATCCGGCTTGATTTCAAACTGCTTATCCATCCCTCTCAAGGCTTCATCCAGTATATTACCCTCCTTGACTGCTTCTTCTTGTGCCCCGCGGACTTGAGAGTTTAGGTTTGACTGTATAGTCATGACCAAAGCTCGGACTCTCAAGGGTTTAACCCGTTCCTTTCGGCTCAGGGCATCAGCTACAACATTTGCCTTCCCCGGATGATAACGAATTTCGCAGTCATAGTCACTAAGCAGTTCAACCCAACAACGCTGCCTCATATTTAACTCTTTCTGATTCAGAATATGCTGAAGACTCTTATGGTCTGTGAACACCGTGCACTTAGTTCCATACAGGTAGTGCCTCCATATCTTGAGAGCAAACACCACTGCTCCAGGCTCTAAGTCATGAGTCGTATAATTCACCTCGTGAATTTTGAGCTGTCGTGATGCGTAAGCAATGACTCTATCCCTTTGCATGAGCACACAACCTAATCCATTGTGCGAGGCATCACAGTAGACCACAAAATTTTCAGTCCCTTCGGGTAAGGATAGAATTGGTGCACTACACAACCTTTGCTTTAACTGCTGAAACGCCTTCTCTTGCTCTTCACCCCAGATATACTTAACATCCTTCCGAGTCAATTCTGTTAAGGAACCTGCTATCTTTGAGAAGTTTTCGATAAATCGCCTATAATAACCGGCAAGTCCTAGAAATTGGCAGATTTCCGTGGGGGTTCTAGGAGTCGCCCAGTTCTTTATGGCCTCGATTTTTGATGGATCAACTTGGATTCCCTGGCTGTTGATCACATGTCCAAGGAATTTAACTTCTCGCAACCAAAATTCACATTTCAAAAATTTGGCATATAACTGTTCCTTCTCTAACAACTCCAATATCAGCTTGAGGTGGTGTTCATGCTCCTCCTTATTTCTGGATTAGATGAGAATGTCGTCTATGAACACTATTACAAATTTGTCCAGATACGGTTTACACACTCGATTCATGAGGTCCATGAATACGGCTGGTGCGTTAGTCAGACCGAATGGCATTACCTGGAATTCATAATGTCCATAACGAGTTCTGAATGCTGTCTTGGGAATGTCTTCTTCCCGAACCTTCACTTGATGATAACCGGATCGCAGATCAATCTTAGAGTAGAAGCTAGATCCCCTGTAGTTGGTCAAACAGGTCATCAATTCTGGGGAGAGGGTAGCGGTTCTTTACCGTTAACTTGTTTAGCTCTCGGTAGTCTATGCACATTCTGAAGGATCCGTCTTTCTTTTTCACGAACAAGACCGGAGCTCCCCAAGGTGAGGAACTTGGTCGAATGAATCCTTTATCCATCAACTCTTGTAATTGATTGGATAGCTCTTGCATTTCAGAAGGGGCGAGTCTATATGGGGCCCTTGCGACCGGTGCAGCTCCCGACACCAAATCGATTTGGAACTCTACTTGCCTAGTTGGCGGAAGTCCAGGCAAATCATCCGGGAAGACCTTCGAATAGTCACGAACCACGGGAATATCCTCGAGTCGCTTCTCCTCCGACTCTTTTTCTACAATTTGTACCAGTACTGCGTGGCAACCTTTCCTAAGGCACTTTAATGTTCTTAGGCCGGATATGACATTCAACTGTCGGTTCTTTCTTTCTCCTTGGACTGTTAGGAACTTCGTCTTGTGGAGTGGTATCCGTACCACTTTCTTACCACACAAAATCTCGGCATGATTGTGTGACAACCAATCCATACCAACTACTACGTCAAAACTTCCGAGTTCTATAGGCATCAAGTCTATTTTAAAGGGATGATCTGCCAGCTTCAGTGTGCATTCCTTAATGATACTACTTGCCTCTATTATTTTACCGTCAGCCAGTTCTATAGTATAAGAGTTGTCTAAGGGAAAAGGAGCGGCATTCAATTGCTTACTAAGCTTATCAGATATAAACCTCCTATCAGCCCCAGTATCAAAGAGTACGTAAGCATAAATGTCATTTAAAAGAAACGTACCTGATACTACGTGGGGATCTTGACGAGCGTCACCTGCTCCCAACACAAAAGCTCTCCCCTGAGCTCATCCATCATTCCTCAGCTTCGGGCACTCACTCTTGAAGTGCCCAGTAACTCCACATTCAAAGCAGCCTTTTTGATTGCTGCCACTGGTTCCCGCGGCTCCAGATTTATAGTCTTTGGCCATATGCCCCAAACGTTTGCATTTCTCACAGTGGGTTGGACAGGGACCCTGGTTGTGATGGAAGGTGCATTTAGTGCAAAAAGGCTTGGTACCGGTGTAACCTCTTCTTGGCTCAGCTCCCGCTGTGTAAGCCTTAATGGTCTCGGGCTTTTTGGATTGTGAACCCGCATTCTTCCCGGTCTTGCCTTCCCACTTTCTTTTGTTCTCCCCGGCCTTGGCTTCATTTCTCCGGGATACTTGGTCCATAGGATTATTGGCCATCCTGATGGCATCCTGTAGGGTGGATGGGTTTGAGGCAGTCACATTACCTTGAATTTGAGGAGCGAGTCCCCAAATGTAACGTTCGATCTTTTTGTACTCCGGGGTCACCATCTGAGGGCACAGAATGCTCAGCTCATGAAACCGGTTGGTGTACCCCGTCACATCTGTTCCCTTCATCGACAGGTTCCAGAACTCCGATTCCATCTTCCTGGAGTTCGTTCCTCGGACAGTACTCGTCCGTCATCATTTGCTTCAACGCGGACCATGTGAGCTGGTAGGCTTCATCGATACTTACAGACTGGACATAGGAATTCCACCATGTGAGGGCGCTATCTTGTAGAGTGTGAGTAGCAAACTTCACTTTATCTCCCTCAGCACATCCGCTGACGCGAAAGACAGATTCTAACTTCTCAAACCATCGTATCAAGCCAACGGCTCCTTCAGTTCCGTTGAAATACCGGGGTTTGCAACTTAAAAATCCTTTAATTCCACAACCTCTTGCGTGGATTTCAGTTCCTCCCGTGGTGCGGCTAGCACCACCGTCTCCATTAGCTGAGCTATTCCTATTTGTCTCATATGTGGCTATAGCGGCAGCCACTCTTTGTGCGACTAGCTCTTCAATGTCAGCAGCGTTCATTGCTCGTTTCGGCGGCATTATCTTAAAATTTTAAAGAAAAAGCATAGTGTAAGAAATTGAATCTTAAAGAGGTAAATTTTCCTTAAAGCACAATACTATAATCATCAAACACAATTTCATAATTAACTTGCAATTTTCATTAATCATTCGAAATTTCCTTACATTAGGGGCGGGTTATTACCCGAAAATTTTGTCCTATACTATTACATGATATTTTCCTACTATTACAAGGATAGATAGAAGTGCACTAAGTGTGGGAGTGATCGGGGGTCTCTCCCTTTTCCATCGCGTTGAGGCGCTGAGTCAGCTCCTCGATCCGAGCTTGGCTTTCGGCTAGTTGCTGCCGAAGCTCATTCAGGCCATTCTGTTGGATGGTGAGAGCATGCTGGTTAGCCCAGTAGATGTTGGAGTTTTGCCACTCCTCCCGCTCTAGACGAGCGGTCATCCCACCGATATCTTGGGTAAGTGATCGGATCTGGTGGTCATGCCTAGTCGACCGTGCTATCAGAAGTGGTATGGTTTGCTCGGTAGGCTCTTGGGTGAGGGTCGGGACAAGTGCGGAGGATGGTCCTCCTATCTCGAAGTTGGGAGGATTTCCCTCCATCTGCCTCCATTCGCGGAGGGTCTCCTGTATCCAGGTCCATCGCCGGGCGTCTACCCGTTGGTGTGGTGGTGGGGGATTGGGCTGGGGAGTCGGGACAGTAATAGACTCCCCTCTTGGTGGGTTCACCCGCTTTCGGGGTGTGTACAGCATTTTGGGGCCGTTAGGGTATGGCCTATACGGCTTATGTGACAGTTCGGCTGGATGGTATGGAACGCGAGCAGGGACCGTTGGAGGCAATGGATCTTCTTCCTCCATCGGCTCTTCTTCCGTCTCCCACATCGGATCTTCCGAGGGGTCCTATTCTTACGATGTGTCTTCCTCGTGGAAAATCTCAGTGGCCGTGGGGCTAGCAGGAGTGTACTCCTCCTCTGAATCTGATATGATGATTGTTTCCGGATGGGACATGATTTCTGCTATCAAGGTCCATTCATAGTCTTTTAGTTAGTTACAAGTTACAAAATATTTTCTAAAATCAGTAAATCTTATGTGCAGTTATAGTCTAGGGTACTAATGCAACCTAGTTCACTATAACTATGGCTCTGATACCAATCTGTCACACCCTATTACCCCGGTTGGCAGCGAGGCGTGACGAGTGCGGAAACGTAACCATAATCATAATGAACGACCACTATATGGACATTTTCAAAAATACATCGATATAACTTTAAGAGGTAGAAATGTTTTACATAACCCGTAAATGATAAAGACTAGTTCGCAAGGTACAGAGATTTAAATACATAATTAAATTATCCAAAATAATGCTGTAACAACCTATCTTTTATTTCAGTATCTGAGTTAATGATGTAATATTATTACATTATTATTTTGTAATATAATTTAATAAATACGATATCAACCATACTAAGATAGGAAATCAATCTTATCGTCTTGAACTGCCAGCGGACTTATCTGGAATACATCCTGTATTTCATGTTAGTCACTTGAGAAGAGCTTAGCAGATGAAAGAGAAGTTCAAATACCACACGTTAACCTGCAGATAGATGAGAAGCTTCGAGTGGTTGAAGAGCCAGAGTGTATTCTGGACTCGAAGACTAAGAAGCTTAGAAGTAAAGATATACAGATGGTGCTCGTCCAGTGGAAACACCACAAGGGTTTGCATCAGTCTTGGGAATCAGAAGAAGTTATGAAATCTACATATCCCAGTCTGTTCGAACGTAGCTAACTTCGGGGACGAAGTTTGTGCATGGTGGAGCCCATTCTGTAACAACCTATCTTTTATTTCAGTATCTGAGTTAATGATGTAATATTATTACATTATTATTTTGTAATATAATTTAATAATGAAAATATTAATTAAATTATATTTATGATTTATTTTAATTGTTAAAAGATAATTAAAAATAAAGAGATGTAAAATACAAAAGTTTAGTGGGTTAAATACTCAAATGATAAATGAAATATATATAAACTTAAATAATGGTCATTTAATCACAATTAAGATTTTAACTCTCTCTCTCTACTCTCTCACTAAAACATACGGATCCTTCACAAACTCTTCAAATAATCCATCAATTTAGCAATTAATTCAAGATTCAAGACAAGGAGGAGTTACAAAAACATTAATCCACAATAAACTACAAAGATTAAGGTAAAAATTCACTTAAATTTCTATCTTTTAGAAGTTTGGTTCGGTTTTAGTAAAAACCGAAACCAAAGAATTTAAACATGAGAATTTTGTGATTGCATGTTTAAAGTTTTTGTAGATTATGATGAATTTAAGTTAATTGTTGTTAAAGAAACAAAAATCAGAGGATGGATCATCCAAATTTAGTACAAATCGGATTTTTACCAAAAATGGTGTTCTTGACAAAAATGATGAATTTTGGATGATCTTGATCAAAATATGATGTTATTGATAGGGAAATTAGTTTAAAATTAACCCAATAATCATAATACATCAACAAATAACATTGCATGTTAATAAAATGGGTTTTTTGTAATTTTATGAAAAATCCGAATGAACATATTCAAGAACATCAAGAACAAATTCTGGGAAAATACTAAGTATAGGATCCGAATTCGGATGGATCCCCATTTCGGATGTTTTCAAATTTCGGACCCACCTAGATTCGGATGATGTCTAAATTCGGATCTTGCTTTGATCCTAATTCGGATGTTATGCTAAATTCAGATATATTAATTTCGGTTGGGTCATGATCCGAATTCGGGTTATACTATTTCGGATGGAGTCAAATCCGGGTGCCCAATTCGGTCAGATCCGAATCCGGATCCCCAATCCGAGCTAATCCGAAATTGGGTGATCCGAAACCCAATTTTATGAATTTAATATTTTAAATAAATGAATGATTATATATATTGTTAAATATATAAATAGAGGACTTTTGGAGAAATATTGATACAAAGAATAAATAAGTTATCAGAATCAGATAGAATTAAAGATTTTAAAGACTAAAAGGATGGTGATAATGATAAGAGATTGAGATGACATGATATGATTAATTTTGAACAGGTTCAGTTATATTCTGAACAAAGAATTACAGAATAAAGAGATCGAAAGCGGGTCATTGATTTGAAAAGAAATTGTCAGAGATCTGAAAGACAAAAGATTAAAGATAAAATCCTGAGATAACTCAGGTGGCAGATTTTTATATCTGTTTGATAAAGACCCAGACCAGTGAGTTATAGATATTCAGATTGAACATGCATAAATTCCGGTTGAGATATATTGTTGATGTTAGATTTATTGACATTCATTTTATCAGCTGGATTGAGACCTGTGCACACCATGGTTGGGTGTTGCCCAGTGGATCATGATAGCTATTTGATTATCATTTCATATTGCATTTAAGACTTCTTCAGACATTGCTTTATGATTCATTGCTATCATGACTTCTATGACTTAAGCTTTCATTATTTGATCAGACATTTGATAGATTTATTCAGCTTGACTAGCCTTGATGGTCTATTGTTCTAGACCTGGCTATTTCACCAGTTCTTATGAACTTGGTAATGACCTCCGATGTTCCGCCATATTGACTTACTGGTAGCTAGCCCAATATGTTGCTGATCCCCACGATTTTAGCGTGAGTGTGGCCTGAACATCATCCAATTCTATGAATACTATATCTCAATCATGAGGGCTGTAGCGGCAGCCAAGACATATCACGCTAAGACTTATGATCCGCTTGACACGCATGTTAATATTGAAAATCTATAAACTCACTAAGCTTTGCTTACAGATGTTGCATTAATATTTTACAGGAAAAGCCAAAGGAAAATCACCTGCAGGACCTAGTACTTAGGTCATTCAAGATCCAAGTTTTGAAGCCTTCTTAGACCACTACTCAACAAACTTTCTGGTACTGATTGGAAGACAGTAAATGTGGTGGTTCTGGGTAGACTTGATGTGATGTATGATGTTATGACTAGATTAGATGTTACCCTTTTATAACTTTATTTTGAAATATGTAACTTAAATCCTAATCTGTAATGTACATGTAATTATTAATTCCGCAATTAATTACTGTTAGGCACAAAAAGGCCTCAGTCAAACCTGTTCTACATCTGAGGGGGAGATTAATAATCAAACCTGTTGATGCATTTGAAGGTTGAATTTAAGGCCTGTTATATGCCTTATTGAAACCTGAAAATGATTTGCAATATCAGTCTAAAGCTGTTCTATATGTTGTATGTGTTGCAACTAAGACAGTTTGTCCAAGCTGCTCTGTCTGCTGAACAGGCTGGACATAAACTGTCTACGCTGCTCTACACTGTTGAGCAGCTTGGGCATTTTTAAAGTGTTCTGTTCTTTGTGAACAGAACCTGTTCTTTGTGAACAGTCTAAACACTTTATGGAATATGTTTCCAAGTCATCATGTATTGTTTTTGACTTCAAGATCAGTTTACAAAGTTGAAGACAAAGTGGAAAACAGAACTGCTCAGCCTGCCCACGCTGTTCTGTAACATGAAGACAAAAGGTTATTTGAAAAAGGGTGACAGACCTTTTTCTTATATCAAAATAGGCCTTTACATGGAAGAAAGACGCAAAGTTGACATTCCTAAATTAGTTAAAGGCAATGCAACAGTAGACAAAGTAAAAAGACAAAAGTTCTGCACATGTGAAGACAAGTCTGCTTTTCAGAAAAGTGTAGAAAAGGTTATGTTGTCTTTTCAACAAAACTTCTCTTTTTCATTCCGTCCAATGAAGATGTTTCTCTTAGATCCTCTAAGTGAGTATAAAAGGAAGCTTCTAAGGTCAGAAAGATGTGTGAAGAAACCTAAGTGCTGAAACCAAGAGTGAACGTGCAAGTGTGATTTTCATGCATGCAAGCCTTCTGTGTAAACCAGCATCTGTGTGTCTAAGCTGTCTTACATAAGCTGTTCCCTTAAGTCTTGTAAATAAAGTGAGTGCTTCTTAGTGAGTGTATTCATTGTATTCTAGTTTGAGTTTGTCTTAGACTAGTGAACATACTGTTGTATCTGTCATCTCAGCTTGAACTATTCCGCATTCAAGCTTGTTTGTAATTAACAAATTGTTGATAATACATACAAGCATTGAGAAAAGAGTGTGTAGTTTTTAAATTGCTGTATTCACCCCCCCCCCCCTCTACAGCTTAAAGCTATATACTTTGGGAACCTCTCGGGACCTACAACTGGTATCAGAGCAGGTTAGAGTGTGTGTCATTCTAGATCTCTCATTCTTCCAAGTTTCCATGGACAACAGTGCTGCAAATTCTTCTTACTATGACAATGGCTCTATGGGCAAACCTCCAAAATTTAATCATCAAAACTTCTCTGGTTGGAAGTGCAGAATGATGCTCTATTTAGAGAATCTGGATGTACAACTACCAGAGATAGTGATNATATATATATATATATATATATATATATATATATATATATATATATATATATATATATATATATATATATATATATATATATATAAACCCATTTTAACCACCAAACATCATTTTCATCTTTTTAGATTACACAGGGTTCATATGATATCTGTCACACCCCGTTACCTCGGTTGGCAAAGAAGCGTGACGTCGCGGAAGCCTAACCATAATCATAATGAACGACCACTATATGAACGTTTTTCAAAAATACATTGATTTAACATCAAAAATTGTTTTACATAACCAAAATACAGCGTAAGTAGTTCTTAAAATACCAAGATTTAAATATACAATTTAGTTTATCAGGAAAGATGCAAATAAATCTCCGAGTTTGAAAATGATGCGACTCCAAAATGAACGGAAGCCTTGGAATGCTTCCGATAAATGCGCATGACTTAATCACCTGAAAATACATGCTAAAATACGTCAACAAATTGTTGGTGAGCTCATAGGTTTACGCGAAAAGACAAGTTGTATGGACATTATCAGATGAGTTGAATTTATAAAGCATATATTCCGTATAGGTATTACATAAATCATCATGCAACCGAAGCTTAATTAAATGAGTTTGCCCTGTGCAGTATTCCCATACCTAATACCGTGTGTTGAATATATATGCACCCGCTGTTAGGCGAGCCGAACTAACCCGAATGGGGGACATGACTCCCGATAGATCTATCCACAATATATTCGTGCTTACAAATAAATGCAATTAACGGTTCATGATTTGAGTGCTGATGGATCCAAACATGTAATACATATAAGAAATAAACAGTTTTGATGTCCATATGAAAACAATGTATGTATTTCCACCCCAATAGATAGGGAAAATAGGGGCTATGAAGACTCACCGCATGTTAATGGCAAAATGATCATAAAAACGACAATTTTCGTTGTTGATGAGTGATGACACCGGACGCGTTTAACCGAGTCCTAAATGATATAAGGGATTTAATAACTCCCATATATGATAATATGTATGTATAAATGTTTTTATGTTTTAAATCACCCAACATTACAAGTTTATAAATAAAACTCACTTAAAACGACAAGTATATATATATATATATATATATATATATATATATATATATATATATATATATATATATATATATATATATATATATATATTTCCAGCTTTTTAAAGGTTTTTCGGCCTACTTTGAGGCTGTTTTTGACCAAGCTCCGAAATGATTTAGGCTTTGGTTTTCTTGGACATTAAACTACTATATACAAAGAATATTTAATGTCCAGAACGACCATTTTTCGAGGTGTTTAGGTTGGGGAAAAAGCTCGTTAAAAACCCTATGTTGGCCATTTTTGAGCTGTCAAACTTTCGGGTTCCCAAATAATATCTGAGGGTTCTAAACCCTATAATAAATTATGAAAACTTCCAGATATTTAGTTAAGACATAGATCTAACTTTTGAGACAAGAATCAACTCATTTCGTTTAGTTATGAATTAGTTATGATTTTTTCAAAGTCGATGTCAATTTTCTGCCGAAACTCTGTAGTTTATAAACTTGAAATAACTAGTGATTCTTGTTGTTTAGTCAAAAACCACATGTATAAAAGGTTATAAAATACATTTACATAAATTATTTTCATAATATTTAAGCTTACATTATGTGTTTATATATTTATAAACACATTTGATGAAACAAACTTTAAAACAAAACTAGTTATTTATAAACTTGAGTTTTAATGAAACTTGTTGTTGTTGGTGATTATATACATTATGCAAGACTTGTAACAACTTAAATAAAAGAAGTAATAAGATGGTTTTTACTTACTTTGATGTATTAAAAGAATCCAAATGAGTAGGAGTTGAGTTCTTGAATTGTTGCACCAAAGAAACAGTTGAAGAACTTGAAGAAACAAAAAGATGTAACTTTGGTCTTCTTGGTTGCTCTTGGGCTACTTTTTTTGAGAGAATAGATGAGAGGATTTTGATATTTCAAGGTGTGAATGAAATGAGAAATGAGTCCTCTATTTATAGAAGATAATTGGTCTTGCAAATGATGAAAGAAAAGGTGGTGTTTAACACTTTACCAACATGTTGGAAAAGTAGAAAAAGTGAGGAATTCTTTTCAATATTTTTATTGAAAGTCAAAGGGGACACAAAAGTGTGTTCCCTTTTTGTGTTGGCGGATTTTTTTGGTATGAAAGTTATGTATTTTGGTTTTTATTTTTTTGTATAAAAGTATTTAGAATGTATCTTGTATTTCCCTTTTTATGTAAATTCATAAATACTTTTGGATGCATTGTTTTAATGAATTGTTTTAGTCTTGCATGATTAATGTTAAGTAATTGTATTAGTGTATGATTAGTGTCACTAATCATTATTTAATTATGTACTTAGTTGAATTAATTCTTAATATCTTAAATCGATATGATTAATTGATTTCCCGATTCATCGCACCGATGATTTTGATTCTAATTGAGTTGAATTTCTTCATGAGCCTTGTTAATCACTTTGATTAATTTCTAATGACCACTGATTAGGTTATAATTGGCTAGTAAATATTGATTAGGTCATAGTCGCTAACCTGGTTTACTGCCGGATGTTACAGTCTCCCCCTGTTAAAGGAATTTCGTCCCGAAATTAGCTCGTGTTCTCCACTGCTTGAGTATTCGAGAACAGATGAGGGTATTTTTCCCGGAACTGATCTTCACATTCCCATGTAAACTCAGGACCTCTCTTAGAGTTCCATCTGACCTTTATTATTGGGATCCGGCTATGCTTTAGTTTCTTGACTTCTCGGTCCATTTATTTCTACCGGCTCTTTGATGAAGCGAAGTTTATCAGTTAGTTGGATCTCTTCCAAGGGGGTAACAAGTGTCTCCTCTAACAAACACTTCTTCATATTCGATACATGGAAGGTATTGTGCATGCTGCTAAGCTCTGGTGGTAACTCTAAACGATAAGCTACGAGTCCAATACCCTTTAAGACTTTGCATTGCCAATGTATCGGGGGTTTAGTTTTTCCTTATTTTCCTAATCGTATCACACCCTTCCATGGCGAGACTTTCATTGGTACTCGTTCTCCTAATTAGAACTCAAGGGATTTTCTCCCTACATCTGCATAACTTTCTAACAATTGCGGGCAACTTTTAGTCAGTTCCGCATCTGTACTATCTTTTCGGTAGTTTCATGAATGATCTTAGGGCCAGTGATTTGGATATTTCTTACTTCTTCCCAACAAACCGGCGATCGACACTTTCGCCCATAGAGGGCCTCAAACGGAGCAAATTTAATACTCGATTGATAACTATTTGTAGTACGATAATTCCACTAAGGCAAATGAGTATCCATTACACAGGCTCTTAATGTATGTTCTAGGGTTTGGATCGTTATATTATTCTGACCATTGGTCTGAGGGTGATATGTGGTACTCATGTCCAACTTTGTATCGAAAGTTTGCTGTAATAATTGCCAAAAACCAAGATATAGATCTGCTACCCGTATCCGAAATGATTATAATAGGCACTCCATGTCCGGAGACGACTTCCTTGAGGTACGTTTGGACTAGCTTATTCCTTCTATTGTTTTCCTTGATTGGTAGGAATGCGCGGATTTTGTTAGGCGGTCGACTATTACTCAAATGGTTTCTGATGTTTGTCTTAACTTTGGAGCATGTTAGGAATTTGTTGACATATGTGGCAATGTCAGCCTTCTTGTTAGGCCACCCGTATAGCTCCTTGAGGTCATGATGCATTTTATCGGATCCAGGGTGAACGAAATATCTTGATTTGTGTCCTTCATCCATAGCCAGCTTTCTTATTCCACCAAATAGAGTAATCAGATTCTATTCATGAAATATCGATTTTTATTAGCCCTTATCCCAAACTATTTATCCATTCCGTGCAGGGTTTCATTTTTCATATTTTCCTCCTTAACAACTACTACTTGTGCATCATGAACTAAGGAAAGAAGGTTTGGTTGAATGGTTATAACTAGGGTTTGTACTCTTAACGGCTTAGCTCGTTCACTTCGGCTCTGAGCATCGGCAACCACATTAGCTTTCCCCGAGTTATAACGAATTTCACACTTGCAATTACTTATTAGCTCCATCCAATGGCACTACTTACTCTTTTTGGTTCAAGATGTGTTGGAGGCTCTTATGGTCTATAGTACACTTCTTACCGTATAACTAATGTCTTCAAGTCTTAAAGATAAAGACTACTGCTCCAAGATCTAGATCATGCATTGTGTAAGTCACCTAGTGAACCTTAAGTTTTCATAAAGTATAAGCTATGACCCTATCTTTCTATATCAACCCATTGTGTGAAGCGTCACAGTAATCTACAAATTTCTTGCTTCTCTTGGATAAAATAAGCGCACTGCATAGATTGTGCTTTAATAACTGATATGATGTCTCCTGATCCTCGCCCCAATCATACTTAATATCTTTTCGGGTCAGTTTTGTTAGAGCTTCGGTGATCTTTGAGAAATTTTTGATAATTGCCTATAATAAGTGGGAAGTCTTAAGGACTGTCGTATCTCTATGGGGTTCTAAGAGTTGACCAATTCCTGATAGCCTCGATCTTTGCGGGGTCGACATGGATCCTTTTACTATTGATCACGTGACTGAGAAATCTTACCTATCTTAACCAAAATTCAGACTTAGAAAGCTTGGCATATAGTTGTTCTTTCTTCAACAACTCTAGAATCAGTCTTAAATGTTTACTCGTGCTCCTCCTTGTTTCGTGAGTAGATTAAGAAGTCATTCATGAATACAATCACGAATTTGTCTAGATAAGGTTTGCACACCCGATGAGGTCCATGAGTATTGTTGGGGCACTGGTTAGCCTAAATGGTATTAATAGGAATATATGATGATCGAAACGGAATCTGAAGGCTTTCTTTGGAATATCTTTCTTGCGAACTCTAACCTGATGATAACCAGACCTTAGGTCGATCTTCTAATAGAAGCTTAATTCTTGGAGGTTGGTCAAACAAGTCATTGATCCTTGTGAGCGGGTATCGGTTCCTTTAGTTTATTAGCTCCTGGTAATTGATGCACATTCCGAAGGTTCTATCCTTCTTCTTTATGAACAACACTGGAGCTCCTCCAAAGCGAAAAACTCGGTTTGATAAACCCTTTATCTAAGAGCTCCTACAGTTGGTTGGACGATTCTTACACTATTGATGGGGCTATCGGCATGGTACTCGAGCCACTGGTACACGCACCTGATACTATGCCAATTTTTGATTTGACTTGCCTCGATGTTGGGAGTTTAGGTAAGTGTTTTGGAAAAACTTTGGGGTAACCATAAAAAATAAGGATATTTTCAAGCCGTTTTTCCTTTGGCTCCCCCTCTGTCAACACTTCGGGGTCCTATTGCTGGACATGATGCTTACTTTGGTATTTCTTGCTTTGCCTTGGACAGTAAGGACCTTCTTATTGGCTAAAGGTATATGAACCCTCTTCTTGTTGCACACTATTTCCGCATGATTTTTCTATAGTCATTCCATGCCTATGACCACGTCAAAACTTCCCTGTTTGACGGGCATCAAGTCTGTTTCAAAGAGTTGGCCTAGTAATTCTAAGGATCATCCTCGACTTATATTATTTATCTTAAGCGTCTTACTGTCATCAACCTCAATAGCATAAGTGGCACTTAATGGTGTAAGAATGGAATTTATCTGCTTAGTGAACTTAATGGATATAAAGCTTCTATCAGCACCAGTATCAAATAGTAGAAATGCATAATTGTTATCTAATGGGGTAAGAGGATAAGTCTATGGGTTTGAAATTTCTTAGGCAGATAGTCATAGCTTTATCTCCCCATACACAGACTTGTAGTTAAGACTTAGTTCTTCATTAAAGTTTTTGATACCTAATCATTGTACATGATATGGTCGAGATTTTTTTCTGATAAATTTTCAAGCCTTACATACCTAAACATACATCCGATAGTAAAACCTAGAGAAATACTATAAAATGGTAGAAAGGTACTAAGTATGAGTTTCCTTCGGGGTTTCCTCATACTCCAGAGCGTTAAGTTGTTGGGTTAGTTCTGCACTGCGGGCTTTAGGCGCTGTCACAATTCGTCGATTCCGTCTTGTTGAATCGCCTTGGTATTCCGGTTGGCCCAAGGTTTATTGGTGGTTTGTATTGCCTGCTGCTTAATCCTGGCAAAGATCTCGCCAAGCTCTTGGTGGATTTTGTCGAAATTGGGGGTCGTGTCTGGCGGCCCTTGCCACCGACATAGGCATCGTTTGTTACATAGGTTTCTGGGTAAATGTCGGCACCTGAGTGGAAGGTGGTGTTCCGACTTGAAACTGGCTTTGAATCCCTTCCTTGTTTCTCCATTTTTGGAGAGTGTGAAGCATCCATCCCCACTGTCTTATAGTTGCCCGTCGCTACTGTGGCGGGCTTGGCTGATGGGGAGGTACCGGGATAGACTCCCGTTATGCCAGTCACACCCTTTTCCTAAGGGTGAACTTCTTCAATGGTCCATTGGGGTGGTCTCTGAATAGGGTGTAGGATGGAATATGTGGTGGTGATGGTGGAGCAATTTGTGCTGCAGGGCCACAGGTGCCCTCCTTGTGTTTTGACGGGTCCATTACATCATCATTGATTGGGTCTGGGTGGGTTCCCGATCCAAAGTACACCTCAGTGTTACCTTGGCTTCCTTGTTCCATGGGTGAGAATTCATCCTCTGAGTCAAAGAGGATAATAACCGTATTGTTCGATCAGGGTCCATATATATGTTCACAGTTCTTAGAGAAAGTTTAGTTTTGTAACAGTTATAGTCTAGGGTAGTAATGCAACCTAGTTCACTATAACTATGGCTCTGATACCATTCTGTCACACCCTGTCACCTCGGCTGGCAACGAAGCGTGACGTCGCGGAAGCGTAACCATAATCATAACAAACGACCACTATATGGACGTTTTTCAAAAATACATTGATTTAACTTCAAATATTATTTTACATAACCAAAATACAGTGTAAGTGGTTCTTAAAATACCAAGATTTAAATACACAATTTAGTTTATCAGGAAAGATGCAAATAAATCTCCGAGATTGAAAATGATGCGACTTTAAAATGAAAGGAAGCCTTGGAATGCTTCCGATAAATGCGCATGCCTTAATCGCCTGAAAATACATGCTAAAATACGTCAACAAATTGTTGGTGAGCTCATAGGTTTACGTGAAAAGACCAGATGTATGGACATTATCAAATTAGTTGAATTTATAAAGCATAAATTCCGTGTATGTATTACATAAATCATCATGCAACCGAATCTTAATTAAATGAGTTTGCCCTGTGCAGTATTCCCTTACGTAATACCGTGTGTTGAATATATATGCACCCGCTGTTAGCCGAGCCGAACTAACCCGAATCGGGGACATGACTCCCGATAGATCTATCCACAATATATTCGCGCTTACAAATAAATGCGATTAACGGTTCATGATTTGAGGGCTGATGGATCCAAACATATAATACATATAAGAAATAAACAATTTTGATCTCCATATGAAAACAGTGCATGTATTTCCACCCCAATAGATAGTGAAAATAGGGGCTATGAAGACTCACCGCATGTTGATGGTAAAATGATCGTAAAAATGACAATTTTCGTTGTTGATGAGTGATGACACCGGACGCGTTTAACCGAGTCCTAAATGATATAAGGGATTTAATCACTCCCATATATGATAATATGTATGTATAAATGTTTTAATGTTTTAAATTACCCAACATTACAAGTTTATAAATAAAACCCACTTAAAACGACAAGTTTATATATAAATAGAGGACTCATTTATCATTTCATTCACACCTTGAAAGATCAAAATCCTCTCATCTTTTCTGTCAAAAAATATAGGCCAAGAGCAACCAAGAACACCAAAGTTACATCTTTTTGTTTCTTCAAGTTCTTCAAGTGTTTCTTTGGTGCAACAATTCAAGAACTCAACTCCTATTTATTTGGATTCTTTTAATACATCAAAGTAAGTAAAAACCATCTTATTACTTCTTTTATTTAAGTTGTTACAAGTCTTGCATAATGTATATAATCAACAACAACAACAAGTTTCATTAAAACTCAAATTTATAAATAACTAGTTTTGTTTTAAAGTTTGTTTCTTAAAATGTGTTTATAAATATATAAACACATAATGTAATCTTAAATATTATGAAAATAATTTATGTAAATATATTTCATAACCTTTTATACATGTGGTTTTTGAGTAAACAACAACAATCACTAGTTATTTCAAGTTTATAAACTACGAAGTTTCGGCAGAAAATTTACATCGACTTTGAAAAATCATAACTAATTCATAACTTAACGAAATGAGTTGATTCTTTTCTCAAAAAGTTAGATCTATGTCTTAACTAAATATCTGATAGTTTTCATAATTTATTACGGGGTTTAGAACCCTCAGATATTATTTGGGAACCCAAAAGTTTGACAGCTCAAAAATGGCCAACATAGGGTTTTTAACGAGCTTTTTCCCCAACCTAAACACCTCGAAAAATGACCGTTCTTGACTTTAAAAATTCTTTGCATACGGTTAAAAGCTACTAAAAACACAATAAACTACCATATACAAAGAATTTTTAAAGTCAAGAACGGTCATTTTTCGAGGTGTTTAGGTTGGGGAAAAAGCTCGTTAAAAACCCTATGTTGGCCATTTTTGAGCTGTCAAACTTTTGGGTTCCCAAATAATATCTGAGGGTTCTAAACCCCATAATAAATTATGAAAACTTTCAGATATTTAGTTAAGACATAGATCTAACTTTTGAGAAAAGAATCAACTCATTTCGTTAAGTTATGAATTAGTTATGATTTTTCAAAGTCGATGTAAATTTTCTGCCGAAACTTCGTAGTTTATAAACTTGAAATAACTAGTGATTCTTGTTGTTTACTCAAAAACCACATGTATAAAGGTTATGAAATATATTTACATAAATTATTTTCATAATATTTAAGATTACATTATGTGTTTATATATTTATAAACACATTTTAAGAAACAAACTTTAAAACAAAACTAGTTATTTATAAATTTGAGTTTTAATGAAACTTGTTGTTGTTGTTGATTATATACATTATGCAAGACTTGTAACAACTTAAATAAAAGAAGTAATAAGATGGTTTTTACTTACTTTGATGTATTAAAAGAATCCAAATAAATAGGAGTTGAGTTCTTGAATTGTTGCACCAAAGAAACACTTGAAGAACTTGACGAAACAAAAAGATGTAACTTTGGTGTTCTTGGTTGCTCTTGGCCTATTTTTTTTGACAGAAAAGATGAGAGGATTTTGATCTTTCAAGGTGTGAATGAAATGAGAAATGAGTCCTCTATTTATAGAAGAGAATTGGTCTTGCAAATGATGAAAGAAAAGGTGGTGTTTAACACTTTACCAACATGTTGGAAAAGTAGAAAAAGTGAGGAATTCTTTTCTATAATTTTAATGAAAGAAAAAGGGGACACAAAAGTGTGTTCGCTTTTTGTGTTGGCTGATTTTCAAGGTATAAAAATGATGTATTTTGTTTTTTATTTTTTTTGTATAAAAGTATTTAGAATGTATTCTTGTATTTCCCTTTTTATGTAAATTCATAAATACTTTTGGATGCATTGTTTTAATGAATTGTTTTAGTCTTGCATAATTAATATTAAGTAATTGTATTAGTGTATGATTAGTGTCACTAATCATAATTTAATTATGTACTTAGTTGAATTAATCCTTCATATCTTAAATCGATCGGATTAATTGATTTCCCGATTCATCGCACTGTTGAATTTGATTCTAATTGAGTTGAATTTTTTCATGAGCCTTGTTAATCACTATCATTAATTTCTAATGACCACTGATTAGGTTATAATTGGATAGTAAATACTGATTAGGTCATAGTCGCTAACGTGGTTTACTGCCGGATGTTACACAATCAGCCACACTTACATAAAAATAAAGTGGCCTTTCCATTGACAATAGTCAAACAAAATTCAAGTTTACCTCTTTTAAACAGCATATGGTCACACTTCTTAACACCTACGACCACTTTTGGCATAATTTTATGTGACCAAAGCCCACAAGAAGACACTCGCTGTGTGACCAAATGGTTGCAATCAGCCACACATGCATAAAAATAAAGTGGCCATTGTATTGACAATAGCCACACAATATACAAGTTTACATCACTTAAAAGAGCATATGGTCACACTTTTTATCACCTACGGCCGCTTTTGGCATAATTTTATGTGACCAAAACCCAAACGAAGACACTCGTTGTGTGACCAAATGGTTGCAATCAGCCACACATGCATATAAATAAAGTGGCCATTGCATTGACAATAGTCACACAAAATACAAGTTTACCTCACTTAAAAGAGCATATGGCCACACTTTTTATCACCTACGGCCGCTTTTGGCATAATTTTTTGTGACCAAAACCCAAACGAAGACACTCGTTGTGTGACCAAATGGTCGCAATCAGCCACACATGCATATAAATAAAGTGGCCATTGCATTGACACTAGTCACACAAAATACAAGTTCACCTATAGCCACTTTTGGCATAATTTTATGTGACCAAAGCCCACAAGAAGACACTCGTTGTGTGACCAAATGGTTGCAATCAGCCACACATACATAAAAATAAAGTGGCCATTGCATTGGCAATAGCCACACAAAATACAAGTGTACCTCACTTTAAACAGCATAGGGTCACACTTCTTAACACCTACGACCACTTTTGGCATGATTTTATATGACCAAAGTCCACAAGAAGACACTTGTTGTGTGACCAAATGGTTGCAATCAGCCACACACACATAAAAATAAAGTGGCCATTGCATTGGCAATAGCCATACAAAATACAAGTTTACCTCACTTTAAACAGCATAGGGTCACACTTCTTAACACCTACGACCACTTTTGGCATAGTTTTATGTGACCAAAGCCCACAAGAAGACACTCGTTATGTGACCAAATGGTTGCAATCAGCCACACTTACATAAAAATAAAGTTGCCTTTGCATTGACAATAGTCACACAAAATACAAGTTTATCTCACTTTAAACAACATATGGTCACACTTCTTAACACCTACGACCACTTTTGACATAATTTTATGTGACCAAAGCCCACAAAAAGACACTCGTTGTGTGACCAAATGGTTGCAATCAGCCACACATGCATATACATAAAGTGGCCATCGCATTGACAATAGTCACACAAAATACAAGTTTACCTTACTTGAAAGAGCATATGGTTGCACTTCTTAACACCTATAGCTACTTTTGGCATAATTTTATGTGACCACAGCCCACAAGAAGACACTCGTTGTGTGACCAAATGGTTGCAATCAGCCACACACACATAAAAATAAAGTGGCCATTGCATTGGCAATAGCCATACAAAATACAAGTTTACCTCATTTTAAACAGCATAGGGTCATACTTCTTAACACCTACGACCACTTTTGGCATAATTTTATGTGACCAAAGCCCACAAGAAGACACTCGTTGTGTGACCAAATGGTTGCAATCAGCCACACATACATAAAAATAATGTGGCCATTGCATTGGCAATAGCCACACAAAATACAAGTATACCTCAGCTTAAACAGCATAGGGTCACACTACTTAACACCTACTACCACTTTTGGCATAATTTTATATGACCATAGTCCACAATAAGACACTTGTTGTGTGACCACATGGTTGCAATCGGCCTCACACACATAAAAAGAAAGTGGCCATTGCATTGGGAATAGCCACACAAAATACAAGTTTACCACACTTTAAACAGCATAGGGTCACACTTCTCAACACCTACGACCACTTTTGGCATAAATTTATGTGACCAAAACCCACAAGAAGACACTCGTTGTGTGACCAAATGGTTGCAATCAGCCACACTTACATAAAAATAAAGTGGCCTTTGCATTGACAATAGTTACACAAAATAAAAGTTTACCTGACTTTAAACAGCATATGGTCACACTTCTTAACACCTACGACCACTTTTGGCATAAATTTATGTGACCAAAGCCCACAAGAAGACACTCGTTGTGTGACCAAATTGTTGCAATCAGCTACACATGCATAAAACTAAAGTGGCCATTTCATTGACAATAGCCACACAAAATACAAGTTTACCTCACTTAAAAGAGAATATGGTCACACTTTTTAACACCTACGTCCGCTTTTGGCATAATTTTATGTGACCAAAACCCAAACGAAGACACTCGTTGTGTTACCAAATGGTTGCATTCAGCCACACATGCATATAAATAAAGTGGCCATTGCATTGACAAT
The DNA here is from genome assembly GCA_020465985.1 of Centrapalus pauciflorus. Taxonomy (NCBI): domain Eukaryota; kingdom Viridiplantae; phylum Streptophyta; class Magnoliopsida; order Asterales; family Asteraceae; genus Centrapalus; species Centrapalus pauciflorus. The sequence continues at coordinate 42,480 of JAANYP010000400.1, forward strand.
AGTCACACAAAATACAAGTTTACCTCACTTAAAAGAGCATATGGTCACACTTTTTATCACCTACGGCCGCTTTTGGCATAATTTTATGTGACCAAATCCCAAACGAAGACACTCTTTGTGTGACCAAATGGTTGCAATCAGCCACACATGCATATAAATAAAGTGGCCATTGCATTGACAATAGTCACACAAAATACAAGTTTACCTCACTTAAAAGAGCATATGGTCACGCTTTTTATCACCTACGGCCGCTTTTGGCATAATTTTTTGTGACCAAAACCCAAACGAAGACACTCGTTGTGTGACCAAATGGTCGCAATCAGCCACACATTCATATAAATAAAGTGGCCATTGCATTGACACTAGTCACACAAAATACAAGTTCACCTATAGCCACTTTTGGCATAATTTTATGTGACCAAAGCCCACAAGAAGACACTCGTTGTGTGACCAAATGGTTGCAAGCAGCCACACATACATAAAAATAAAGTGGCCATTGCATTGGCAATAGCCACACAAAATACAAGTATACCTCACTTTAAACCGCATAGGGTCACCCTTCTTAACACCTACGACCACTTTTGGCATGATTTTATATGACCAAAGTCCACAAGAAGACACTTGTTGTGTGACCAAATGGTTGCAATCAGCCACACACACATAAAAATAAAGTGGCCATTGCATTGGCAATAGCCATACAAAATACAAGTTTACCTCACTTTAAACAGCATAGGGTCACACTTCTTAACACCTACGACCACTTTTGGCATAATTTTATGTGACCAAAGCCCACAAGAAGACACTCGTTATGAGACCAAATGGTTGCAATCAGCCACACTTACATAAAAATAAAGATTCCTTTGCATTGACAATAGTCACACAAAATACAAGTTTATCTCACTTTAAACAACATATGGTCACACTTCTTAACACCTACGACCACTTTTGACATAATTTTATGTGACCAAAGCCCACAAGAAGACACTCGTTGTGTGACCAAATGGTTGCAATCAGCCACACATGCATAAAAATAAAGTGGCCATTGCATTGACAATAGCCACACAAAATACAAGTTTACCACACTTAAAAGAGCATATGGTCACACTTTTTATCACCTACGGCCGCTTCTGGTATAATTTTATGTGACCAAAACCCAAACGAAGACACTCGTTGTGTGATCAAATGGTTGCAATCAGCCACACATGCATATACACAAAGTGGCCATCGCATTTACAATAGTCACACAAAATACAAGTTTACCTTACTTGAAAGGGCATATGGTTGCACTTCTTAACACCTATAGCTACTTTTGGCATAATTTTATGTGACCATAGCCCACAAGAAGACACTCGTTGTGTGACCAAATGGTTGCAATCAGCCACACACACATAAATATAAAGTGGCCATTGCATTGGCAATAGACATACAAAATACAAGTTTACCTCATTTTAAACAGCAGAGGGTCACACTTCTTAACACCTACGACCACTTTTGGCATAATTTTATGTGACCAAAGCCCACAAGAAGACACTCGTTGTGTGACCAAATGGTTGCAATCAGCCACACATACATAAAAATAATGTGGCCATTGCATTGGCAATAGCCACACAAAATACGAGTATACCTCAGTTTAAACAGCATAGGGTCACACTACTTAACACCTACTACCACTTTTGGCATAATTTTATATGACCATAGTCCACAATAAGACACTTGTTGTGTGACCACATGGTTGCAATCAGCCTCACACACATAAAAAGAAAGTGGCCATTGCATTGGGAATAGCCACACAAAATACATGTGTACCTCACTTTAAACAGCATAGGGTCACACTTCTTAACACCTACGACCACTTTTGGCATAATTTTATGTGACCAAAACCCACAAGAAGACACTCGTTGTGTGACCAAATGGTTGCAATCAGCCACACTTACATAAAAATAAAGTGGCCTTTGCATTGACAATAGTTACACAAAATAAAAGTTTACCTGACTTTAAACAGCATATGGTCACACTTCTTAACACCTACGACCACTTTTGGCATAATTTTATGTGACCAAAGCCCACAAGAAGACACTCGTTGTGTGACCAAATTGTTGCAATCAGCTACACATGCATAAAAATAAAGTGGCCATTGCATTGACAATAGCCACACAAAATACAAGTTTACCTCACTTAAAAGAGAATATGGTCACACTTTTTAACACCTACGTCCGCTTTTGGCATAATTTTATGTGACCAAAACCCAAACGAAGACACTCGTTGTGTTACCAGGTTGCATTCAGCCACACATGCATATAAATAAAGTGGCCATTGCATTGACAATAGTCACACAAAATACAAGTTTACCTCACTTAAAAGAGCATATGGTCACACTATTTATCACCTACGGCCGCTTTTGGCATAATTTTATGTGACCAAAACCCAAACGAAGACACTCGTTGTGTGACCAAATGGTTGCAATCAGCCACACATGCATATAAATAAAGTGGCCATTGCATTGACAATAGTCACACAAAATACAAGTTTACCTCACTTAAAAGAGCATATGGTCACACTTTTTATCACCTACGGCCGCTTTTGGCATAATTTTTTATGACCAAAACCCAAACGAAGACACTCGTTGTGTGACCAAATGGTCGCAATCAGCCACACATGCATATAAATAAAGTGGCCATTGCATTGACACTAGTCACACAAAATACAAGTTCACCTATAGCCACTTTTGGCATAATTTTATGTGACCAAAGCACACAAGAAGACACTCGTTGTGTGACCAAATGGTTGCAATCAGCCACACATACATAAAAATAAAGTAGCCATTGCATTGGCAATAGCCACACAAAATACAAGTATACCTCACTTTAAACAGCATAGGGTCACACTTCTTAACACCTACGACCACTTTTGGCATGATTTTATATGACCAAAGTCCACAAGAAGACACTTGTTGTGTGACCAAATGGTTGCAATCAGCCACACACACATAAAAATAAAGTGGCCATTGCATTGGCAATAGCCATACAAAATACAAGTTTACCTCACTTTAAACAGCATAGGGTCACACTTTTTAACACCTACGACCACTTTTGGCATAATTTTATGTGACCAAAGCCCACAAGAAGACACTCGTTATGTGACCAAATGGTTGCAATCAGCCACACTTACATAAAAATAAAGTTGCATTTGCATTGACAATAGTCACACAAAATACAAGTTTATCTCACTTTAAACAACATATGGTCACACTTCTTAACACCTACGACCACTTTTGATATAATTTTATGTGACCAAAGCCCACAAGAAGACACTCGTTGTGTGACCAAATGGTTGCATTCAGCCACACATGCATAAAAATAAAGTTACCATTGCATTGACAATAGCCACACAAAATACAAGTTTACCTCACTTAAAAGAGCATATGGTCACACTTTTTATCACCTACGGCCGCTTCTGGTATAATTTTATGTGACCAAAACCCAAACGAACACACTCGTTGTGTGACCAAATGGTCGCAATCAGCCACACATGCATATAAATAAAGTGGCCATTGCATTGACACTAGTCACACAAAATACAAGTTCACCTATAGCCACTTTTGGCATAATTTTATGTGACCAAAGCACACAAGAAGACACTCGTTGTGTGACCAAATGGTAGCAATCAGCCACACCTACATAAAAATAATGTGGCCATTGCATTGGCAATAGCCACACAAAATACAAGTATACCTCACTTTAAACAGCATAGGGTCACACTTCTTAACACCTACGACCACTTTTGGCATGATTTTATATGACAAAAGTCCACAAGAAGACACGTGTTGTGTGACCAAATGGTTGCAATCAGCCACACACACATAAAAATAAAGTGGCCATTGCATTGGCAATAGCCATACAAAATACAAGTTTACCTCACTTTAAACAGCATAGGGTCACACTTTTTAACACCTACGACCACTTTTGGCATAATTTTATGTGACCAAAGCCCCCAAGAAGACACTCGTTATGTGACCAAATGGTTGCAATCAGCCACACTTACATAAAATAAAGTTGCCTTTGCATTGACAATAGTCACACAAAATACAAGTTTATCTCACTTTAAACAACATATGGTCACAGTTCTTAACACCTACGACCACTTTTGATATAATTTTATGTGACCAAAGCCCACAAGAAGACACTCGTTGTGTGACCAAATGGTTGCATTCAGCCACACATGCAAAAAAATAAAGTGACCATTGCATTGACAATAGCCACACAAAATACAAGTTTACCTCACTTAAAAGAGCATATGGTCACACTTTTTATCACCTACGGCCGCTTCTGGTATAATTTTATGTGACCAAAACCCAAACGAAGACACTCGTTGTGTGACCAAATGGTCGCAATCAGCCACACATGCATATAAATAAAGTGGCCATTGCATTGACACTAGTCACACAAAATACAAGTTCACCTATAGCCACTTTTGGCATAATTTTATGTGACCAAAGCACACAAGAAGACACTCGTTGTGTGACCAAATGGTTGCAATCAGCCACACCTACATAAAAATAATGTGGCCATTGCATTGGCAATAGCCACACAAAATACAAGTATACCTCACATTAAACAGCATAGGGTCACACTTCTTAACACCTACGACCACTTTTGGCATGATTTTATATGACAAAAGTCCACAAGAAGACACGTGTTATGTGACCAAATGGTTGCAATCAGCCACACACACATAAAAATAAAGTGGCCATTGCATTGGCAATAGCCATACAAAATACAAGTTTACCTCACTTTAAACAGCATAGGGTCACACTTTTTAACACCTACGACCACTTTTGGCATAATTTTATGTGACCAAAGCCCCCAAGAAGACACTCGTTATGTGACCAAATGGTTGCAATCAGCCACACTTACATAAAAATAAAGTTGCCTTTGCATCGACAATAGTCACACAAAATACAAGTTTATCTCACTTTAAACAACATATGGTCACACTTCTTAACACCTACGACCACTTTTGATATAATTTTATGTGACCAAAGCCCACAAGAAGACACTCGTTGTGTGACCAAATGGTTGCATTCAGCCACACATGCAAAAAAATAAAGTGACCATTGCATTGACAATAGCCACACAAAATACAAGTTTACCTCACTTAAAAGAGCATATGGTCACACTTTTTATCACCTACGGCCGCTTCTGGTATAATTTTATGTGACCAAAACCCAAACGAAGACACTCGTTGTGTGACCAAATGGTCGCAATCAGCCGCACATGCATATAAATAAAGTGGCCATTGCATTGACACTAGTCACACAAAATACAAGTTCACCTATAGCCACTTTTGGCATAATTTTATGTGACCAAAGCACACAAGAAGACACTCGTTGTGTGACCAAATGGTTGCAATCAGCCACACCTACATAAAAATAATGTGGCCATTGCATTGGCAATAGCCACACAAAATACAAGTATACCTCACTTTAAACAGCATAGGGTCTCACTTCTTAACACCTACGACCACTTTTGGCATGATTTTATATGACAAAAGTCCACAAGAAGACACTTGTTGTGTGACCAAATGGTTGCAATCAGACACACACACATAAAAATAAAGTGTCCATTGCATTGGCAATAGCCATACAAAATACAAGTTTACCTCACTTTAAACAGCATAGGGTCACACTTTTTAACACCTACGACCACTTTTGGCATAATTTTATGTGACCAAAGCCCACAAGAAGACACTCGTTATGTGACCAAATGGTTGCAATCAGCCACACTTACATAAAAATAAAGTTGCCTTTGCATTGACAATACTCACACAAAATACAAGTTTATCTCACTTTAAACAACATATGGTCACACTTCTTAACACCTACGACCACTTTTGACATAATTTTATGTGACCAAAGCCCACAAGAAGACACTCGTTGTATGACCAAATGGTTGCAATCAGCCACACATGCATAAAAATAAAGTGGCCATTGCATTGACAATAGCCACACAAAATACAAGTTTACCTCACTTAAAAGAGCATATGGTCACACTTTTTATCACCTACGGCCGCTTCTGGTATAATTTTATGTGACCAAAACCCAAACGAACACACTCGTTGTGTGACCAAATGGTCGCAATCAGCCACACATGCATATAAATAAAGTGGCCATTGCATTGACACTAGTCACACAAAATACAAGTTCACCTATAGCCACTTTTGGCATAATTTTATGTGACCAAAGCACACAAGAAGACACTCGTTGTGTGACCAAATGGTTGCAATCAGCCACACCTACATAAAAATAATGTGGCCATTGCATTGGCAATAGCCACACAAAATACAAGTATACCTCACTTTAAACAGCATAGGGTCACACTTCTTAACACCTACGACCACTTTTGGCATGATTTTATATGACAAAAGTCCACAAGAAGACACGTGTTGTGTGACCAAATGGTTGCAATCAGCCACACACACATAAAAATAAAGTGGCCATTGCATTGGCAATAGCCATACAAAATACAAGTTTACCTCACTTTAAACAGCATAGGGTCACACTTTTTAACACCTACGACCACTTTTGGCATAATTTTATGTGACCAAAGCCCCCAAGAAGACACTCGTTATGTGACCAAATGGTTGCAATCAGCCACACTTACATAAAAATAAAGTTGCCTTTGCATTGACAATAGTCACACAAAATACAAGTTTATCTCACTTTAAACAACATATGGTCACACTTCTTAACACCTACGACCACTTTTGATATAATTTTATGTGACCAAAGCCCACAAGAAGACACTCGTTGTGTGACCAAATGGTTGCATTCAGCCACACATGCAAAAAAATAAAGTGACCATTGCATTGACAATAGCCACACAAAATACAAGTTTACCTCACTTAAAAGAGCATATGGTCACACTTTTTATCACCTACGGCCGCTTCTGGTATAATTTTATGTGACCAAAACCCAAACGAAGACACTCGTTGTGTGACCAAATGGTCGCAATCAGCCACACATGCATATAAATAAAGTGGCCATTGCATTGACACTAGTCACACAAAATACAAGTTCACCTATAGCCACTTTTGGCATAATTTTATGTGACCAAAGCACACAAGAAGACACTCGTTGTGTGACCAAATGGTTGCAATCAGCCACACCTACATAAAAATAATGTGGCCATTGCATTGGCAATAGCCACACAAAATACAAGTATACCTCACTTTAAACAGCATAGGGTCACACTTCTTAACACCTACGACCACTTTTGGCATGATTTTATATGACAAAAGTCCACAAGAAGACACGTGTTGTGTGACCAAATGGTTGCAATCAGCCACACACACATAAAAATAAAGTGGCCATTGCATTGGCAATAGCCATACAAAATACAAGTTTACCTCACTTTAAACAGCATAGGGTCACACTTTTTAACACCTACGACCACTTTTGGCATAATTTTATGTGACCAAAGCCCCCAAGAAGACACTCGTTATGTGACCAAATGGTTGCAATCAGCCACACTTACATAAAATAAAGTTGCCTTTGCATTGACAATAGTCACACAAAATACAAGTTTATCTCACTTTAAACAACATATGGTCACAGTTCTTAACACCTACGACCACTTTTGATATAATTTTATGTGACCAAAGCCCACAAGAAGACACTCGTTGTGTGACCAAATGGTTGCAATCAGCCACACATGCATAAAAATAAAGTGGCCATTGCATTGACAATAGCCACACAAAATACAAGTTTACCTCACTTAAAAGAGCATATGGTCACACTTTTTATCACCTACGGCCGCTTCTGGTATAATTTTATGTGACCAAAACCCAAACGAAGACACTCGTTGTGTGATCAAATGGTTGCAATCAGCCACACATGCATATACATAAAGTGGCCATCGCATTGACAATAGTCACACAAAATACAAGTTTACCTTACTTGAAAGAGCATATGGTTGCACTTCTTAACACCTATAGCTACTTTTGGCATAATTTTATGTGACCACAGCCCACAAGAAGACACTCGTTGTGTGACCAAATGGTTGCAATCAGCCACACACACATAAAAATAAAGTGGCCATTGCATTGGCAATAGCCATACAAAATACAAGTTTACCTTATTTTAAACAGCATAGGGTCACACTTCTTAACACCTACGACCACTTTTGGCATAATTTTATGTGACCAAAGCCCACAAGAAGACACTCGTTGTGTGACCAAATGGTTGCAATCAGCCACACATACATAAAAATAATGTGGCCATTGCATTGGCAATAGCCATACAAAATACAAGTTTACCTCACTTTAAACAGCATAGGATCACACTTTTTAACACCTACGACCACTTTTGGCATAATTTTATGTGACCAAAGCCCACAAGAAGACACTCGTTATGTGACCAAATGGTTGCAATCAGCCACACTTACATAAAAATAAAGTTGCCTTTGCATTGACAATACTCACACAAAATACGAGTTTATCTCACTTTAAACAACATATGGTCACACTTCTTAACACCTACGACCACTTTTGACATAATTTTATGTGACCAAAGCCCACAAGAAGACACTCGTTGTGTGACCAAATGGTTGCGATCAGCCACACATGCATAAAGATAAAGTGGCCATTGCATTGACAATAGCCACAAAAAATACAAGTTTACCTCACTTAAAAGAGCATATGGTCAAACTTTTTATCACCTACGGCCGCTTCTGGTATAATTTTATGTGACCAAAACCCAAACGAAGACACTCGTTGTGTGATCAAATGGTTGCAATCAGCCACACATGCATATACATAAAGTGGCCATCGCATTGACAATAGTCACACAAAATACAAGTTTACCTTACTTGAAAGAGCATATGGTTGCACTTCTTAACACCTATAGCTACTTTTGGCATAATTTTATGTGACCACAACCCACAAGAAGACACTCGTTGTGTGACCAAATGGTTGCAATCAGCCACACACACATAAAAATAAAGTGGCCATTGCATTGGCAATAGCCATACAAAATACAAGTTTACCTTATTTTAAACAGCATAGGGTCACACTTCTTAACACCTACGACCACTTTTGGCATAATTTTATGTGACCAAAGCCCACAAGAAGACACTCGTTGTGTGACCAAATGGTTGCAATCAGCCACACATACATAAAAATAATGTGGCCATTGCATTGGCAATAGCCACCCAAAATACAAGTATACCTCAGTTTAAACAGCATAGGGTCACACTACTTAACACCTACTACCACTTTTGGCATAATTTTATATGACCATAGTCCACAATAAGACACTTGTTGTGTGACCACATGGTTGCAATCAGCCTCACACTCATAAAAAGAAAGTGGCCATTGCATTGGGAATAGCCACACAAAATACAAGTTTACCTCACTTTAAACAGCATAGGGTCACACTTCTTAACACCTACGACCACTTTTGGCATAATTTTATGTGACAAAAACCCACAAGAAGACACTCGTTGTGTGACCAAATGGTTGCAATCAGCCACACTTACATAAAAATAAAGTGGCCTTTGCATTGACAATACTTACACAAAATAAACGTTTACCTGACTTTAAACAGCATATGGTCACACTTCTTAACACCTACGACCACTTTTTGCATAATTTATGTGACCAAAGCCCACAAGAAGACACTCGTTGTGTGACCAAATGGTTGCAATCAGCTACACATGCATAAAAATAAAGTGGCCATTGCATTGACAATAGCCACACAAAATACAAGTTTACCTCACTTAAAAGAGAATATGGTCACACTTTTTAACACCTACGTCCGCTTTTGGCATAATTTTATGTGACCAAAACCCAAACGAAGACACTCGTGTTACCAAATGGTTGCATTCAGCCACACATGCATAAAAATAAAGTGGCCGTTGCATTGACAATAGCCACACAATATACAAGTTTACCTCACTTAAAAGAGCATATGGTCACACTTTTTATCACCTACGGCCGCTTTTGGCATATTTTTATGTGACCGAAACCCAAACGAAGACACTCGTTGGGTGACCAAATGGTTGCAATCAGCCACACATGCATATAAATAAAGTGGCCATTGCATTGACAATAGTCACACAAAATACAAGTTTACATCACTTAAAAGAGCATATGGTCACACTTTTTATCACCTACGGCCGCTTTTGGCATAATTTTTTGTGACCAAAACCCAAACGAAGACACTCGTTGTGTGACCCAATGGTCGCAATCAGCCACACATGCATCTAAATAAAGTGGCCATTGCATTGACAATAGTCACACAAAATACAAGTTTTCCTCACTTAAAAGAGCATATGGTCACACTTTTTATCACCTACGGCCGCTTTTGGCATAATTTTTTGTGACCAAAACCAAACGAAGACACTCGTTGTGTGACCAAATGGTCGCAATCAGCCACACATGCATATAAATAAAGTGGCCATTGCATTGACACTAGTCACACAAAATACAAGTTCACCTATAGCCACTTTTGGTATAATTCTATGTGACCAAAGCCCACAAGAAGACACTCGTTGTGTGACCAAATGGTTGCAATCAGCCACACATGCATATAAATAAAGTGGCCATTGCATTGACACTTTACAAGTTTACCTTCCTTGAAAGAGCATATGGTCGCACTTCTTAACACCTATAGCCACTTTTGGCATAATTTTATGTGACCAAACCCCACAAGAAGACACTCGTTGTGTGACCAAATGGTTGCAATCAGCCACACATACATAAAAATAAAGTGGCCATTGCATTGGCAATAGCCACACAAAATACAAGTATACCTCACTTTAAACAGCATAGGGTCACACTTCTTAACACCTACGACCACTTTTGGCATGATTTTATATGACCAAAGTCCACAAGAAGACACTTGTTGTGTGACCAAATGGTTGCAATCAGCCACACACACATAAAAATAAAGTGGCCATTGCATTGGCAATAGCCATACAAAATACAAGTTTACCTCACTTTAAACTGCATATGGTCACACTTCTTAACACCTACGACCACTTTTGGCACAATTTTATGTGACCAAAGCCCACATGAAGACACTCGTTGTGTGACCAAATGGTTGCAATCAGCCACACTTACATAAAAATAAAGTGGCCTTTGCATTGACAATAGTCATACAAAATACAAGTTTACCTCATTTTAAACAACATATGGTCACACTTCTTAACACCTACGACCACTTTTGACATAATTTTATGTGACCAAAGCCCACAAGAAGACACTCGTTGTGTGACCAAATGGTTGCAATCAGCCACACATGCATAAAAATAAAGTGGCCATTGCATTGACAATAGCCACACAAAATACAAGTTTACCTCACTTAGAAGAGCATATGGTCACACTTTTTATCACCTACGGCCGCTTTTGGCATAAATTTATGTGACCAAAACCCAAACGAAGACATTCGTTGTGTGACCAAATGGTTGCAATCAGCCACACATGCATATACATAAAGTGGCCATCGCATTGACAATAGTCACACAAAATACAAGTTTACCTTACTTGAAAGAGCATATGGTCGCACTTCTTAACACCTATAGCTACTTTTCGCATAATTTTATGTGACCACAGCCCTCAACAAGACACTCGTTGTGTGACCAAATGGTTGCAATCAGCCACACATACATAAAAATAAAGTTGCCATTGCATTGGCAATAGCCACACAAAATACAAGTATACCTCACTTTAAACAGCATAGGTTCACACTTCTTAACACCTGCGACCACTTTTGGCATAATTTTATGTGACCAAAACCCACAAGAAGACACTCATTGTGTGACCAAATGGTTGCAATCAGCCGCACTTACATAAAAATTAAGTGGCCTTTGCATTGACAATAGTCACACAAAATAAAAGTTTACCTGACTTTAAACAACATATGGTCACACTTCTTAACACCTACGACCACTTTTGGCATAATTTTATGTGACCAAAGCCCACAAGAAGACACTCTTTGTGTGACCAAATGGTTGCAATCGGCTACACATGCATAAAAATAAAGTGGCCATTGCATTGACAATAACCACACAAAATACAAGTTGTAACAACCTAACTTTTGAATATGTCATAAAGTCAGTATTTGAACCGATAATGTAATATTATTACATTATTTGAATTATAATTTAATTAAGTTATGAAATATTTAATTAAATTATATAAATATTTATATTATGAATTAATAAATTATTAAAGATAATTAAATAAAAGAGATATAATATACAAAAATGAAAGTGGGTTAACTAGCAAATATAACTAGATGAAGTATATAAACGTGATTTATTATTCAAAAATCAGATTCTCTCTCTTTACTCTCTCTCTCAAACTTTCTCTCTCTACTCTCTCTCTACCTTCTCTCTAAATTATCTCCCAAACCGACCGGCCGATTATCGAGTTCTATATATCATTGGAAAGATCTTGAAGAATTCTACACGAATCTGCTATTACATGCGTGATTTCATACGAATTTGAGGTAAGAATCGATATTTTTAAGTTTTTATATATTTCGGTTTTTTTCAAATTTATTAGTTTTATGAAATTTAAAGCTATTTTTATGGAGTTTAACTAGAATTTGTATAACATAATCTAACATAGGTTTGATACGTAACATATTCGTGATTTTATGCCTAGAAATTCATGTTTTAAGGTTGTAAATATGAACAAATTCGAGAATGCCAAGAACAAACTCGAAAATACATAGAACAAACTCGAAATTGAATTAAATTCGAAATATATTCGAATTTAACCATTAAATTCGAAATGACACCCAAAATTCGAATTTTTCTTCGAATTTGTCAATTCACTTGACTTTAACCCTTTAATTGATTCCATGGTTTAGAATTTAGCAATATCCAGTCAAAATTGATGATAAATTTGAAGTACACCCATTTCAAGATTCCTAATGTCCAAAGCATTAAATTCAAATTTATCTCTATATTTATACATGTGATTCGAGTTTAATGTTTGTGATTCGAACTTGTTATATATATTCGAACATTGGTTCGAATTTAATTTTCCTATATTCGAATTTATGTGTTAAACTCGAAACCCACTTCCTAAATTCGAATATATTGAATAAAACACTTATAAATTAACAAAATAATCAGCAAAATGATTATATATATTAATATATATATATATATATATATATATATATATATATATATATATATATATATATATATATATATATATATATGTACCGACCTTTTGAGAATATTAATAAAACAAAGAATGATTTATGAATGAGCAAGTTATCAGAATCAGATAAAATAAAGATTTTAACGATTAAAGATATGACGATAATGATATGATATTGACATGATATGATATAAAAATTCTGGACAGGTTTAGTGAAATTCTGAACATTTAGTTAAAGATTTAAAGCGGGTCAAAGATTTGAATTGACAGAGAACAGACTGATAAAGATAAAATCCTGAGATAACTCAGGTGGCAGATTTTACATCTGTTTGATAAAGACCCAACACTGTGAGTTATAGATATTCAGATTTAACATGCTTGATTTCCGGTTGAGACATATTGTTGATGCTAGATTAATTTGACATTCATTTATCAGCTGGATTGTGACCTGTGCACACTTTGGTTCGGTGTTGCCCAGTGGATCTTGATAGCTATTTGACTTATCACTTCATATTATATTGCTTTTACTGTTCATTTCAGATATTGCAATAAGAACACTGCTATCATGACTTTGATTATATATGCTTCATCATTGCATATACTTGACATATTGATTCAGCTTGATTAGCCTTGATTTGGTCTATTGTTCTAGACCTGGCTTTTTCACCAGTTCTATTGAACTTGGTAATGACCTCCGATGTTCCGCTACGTTGATTTATTGGTAGCTAGCCCAGTATGTGGCTGATCCCCACGATTTAAGCGTGAGCGTGGTTTGAGCATCATCCGACTCCATGACTACTATGTCTCAATCATGAGGGCTGTAGCGGCAGCCAAGACATATCACGCTAGATTGATGATCCGCTTGACATGCATGTTAATTTGAAAATCTATTTACTCACTAAGCATTGCTTACGGTTGCTACATTAATATTTTTACAGGAAAAGACAAAGGAAAGTTACCTGCCGGACCTAGTTCTTAGGTCTTACACGATCAAGACAGAAGTATCATAGACCTCTACTCAGCGAACCCATTTTGGTACCAATTGGATGACGATATTATGGTGATCTGGGTAGATTTATTTTGATAATATGATGACATGAATTAGATTAGACTTGTGCCCTTTATAAGTTTAATTTAAAAACATAATCTGTATTAAACTTAAATCTTAATAGCTTGTACTGTAATTTATAAATTCCGCATATAAAATTACTCTATCTTAGTTTGATTGATATCATATTGCATGATGTGGGACCTAGACTGGTGAGAACTGCCCCGTAAGGGGTGGTCTTCACAGGATGGTATCAGAGCCCATAGTTTGAGTGAATCAAGTATTACGTGAGTATACTTGATCTCAAACTGAAGCAATACATATGTATCAATCATTTAGGTGGATTGAACTGAGATAGGATGTACAGACTATTAGGATGGAAAAAAGGGTACATAGATCTAAGTCTATAAACTGATAGTTAATTGATTTTAATTTTCAGTTAAGATGTCAGGATCAGGATCAGGTGACATACCAAGCAACATGACCCCACAACAAATGTTTGAGATGATGCAACAATTACTAGCCCAACATTCTGAGCAACAAAACAAAATAATGCAAGAACAGTTTCAGGCCAGAGATGAGGCCGAAGCTAAAAGATGTAATGATAAGAAAAATAAGCAAAAAGATAAGCAAGTCCAGAATGAAGAATCTGATTCTGATAACTCTACTCCTGAAACCCAAATCGTTCAGCCAAAAGGCTGCAAGTTTAAAGATTTCAAAGCTAGCGGTGCCCTGAACTTTGAGGGTACAGTGAATCCAATTCAGGCGATGGATTGGATTAGCCATACCGAAGAGATCTTTAGAATCTCTGACTGTTTAGATTCAAAGAAAGTGAGCTATGCGTCTGCGTTATTTGTTGGAGCTGCTCGTGCATGGTGGAAGACTCAGAAAAGTATCTATGGCGAAGAAATTATTCAGACTTTAGAGTGGAACCAGTTTCTTGATATGTTCAATGCAAAATATTGTCCTACTGATCAACAAGATAAGATGGAGGTTCAACTAATGCAGCTGACCCAGGGAACAAAGACTGTTGATGAATACGAGCATGAATTTTCTCGACTATGCGGCTACTCCTCGTATCAAGTAGCTACTGAAGAAAGGAAGATGAATAGATTCCGCGGAGGACTCAACCCAAGATATCGGCACCCGATGAGCGCAATAAAATATAAGAGTTACTTGGAAATGGTCGAAGCAGCAAGGCAAATCGAGAGAGGATATCTAGAGTATGGCGATCAGCTTTATGCTCCATCAGCGAATCCGACATGTCCATCTCCTCCGAAGAAACAACGATTTGGCAGATTCTTTAAGCCAAATAAGTCTCAGTCTCAGCAATCACAGCAGTATAGTTCACAGCCGAAAGCCCAAGCGTATTCATTAACGAACGAGCCGCGATTCTGCAAGAGATGCAGAAAGTCACATATGGGACTATGTAATCCAGATGACGTCACATGCTTTGCTTGCAACAGAATAGGTCATAGTAGTGAAGAGTGCCCACAGCAAGGACGCGGATGTGCGAAATGCGGGAAAAGAGGACACTTCATGTATCAGTGTCGCAGCGGGCAACGAGGACAGTCACAGTCATCAGCGGGAGGATCTACGATGAAGAGTTCAGCTGCTACTCCGACTGCAAGGACTCGAGCTTTTCAAATAACAGCCGAGGAAGCAAAAGAAATACCTGACGTAGTTACCGGTACGTTCCTGCTTAACTCAATCCCTGCTCGCGTATTATTCGATTCCGGTGCTAGTCGTTCTTTCATATCAACATCTTTTGCACAAAGATTATATAAGTCTCCATCGAAGCTTCCCGTGGTACTCGATATTGAGACGGCCAGTAACAGTTACGTTATGGTTGATTCTGTATACCGTAACTGCACTCTACTTGTCAATAACATCGTATTCAACCTCGACCTTATCCCGATTCCGTTGAAAGAGTTCGACGTCATCATCGGCATGGACTGGCTAATGAATAACGAGGCTATGATCGTCTGCAATCGGCGAATCATCAGAATTAGGTCTTCAGACGGCCGAGTATTGGAAATCAAAGGCGAGAAGCGAAAAGGTGCTCACTGCTTCATTTCTGTTGAAAAAGCGCATAAGTATCTATCTAAGGGTCAAGAATCTTACGTATGCTATGTCTCATCTGAATCTAACTCTGAAGCCCAAAAGAAATCTTTATCTGATATCCCAATCGTCTGTGAGTTCCCAGACGTATTTCCTGATGATATTTCTGGAGTGCCACCAGAACGTCAAGTTGAATTCGGCATTGACTTAGTTCCTGGTGCGGCTCCTATTGCCAAAGCTCCCTACAGACTTGCGCCTGCAGAAATGCAGGAAATGTCAAAGCAGTTGCAAGAGCTGTTAGAAAAGGGATTTATCCGACCGAGTTCATCTCCGTGGGGTGCACCTGTCTTATTCGTTAAGAAGAAAGACGGAACTTTTCGAATGTGCATCGATTACCGCGAGTTGAACAAAGTTACTATAAAGAATAAATATCCTCTGCCCAGGATCGATGATCTGTTTGATCAACTACAAGGAGCCAGCTACTTCTCGAAAATCGATCTTCGTTCTGGGTATCATCAATTAAAAGTCAGAGATGAGGATATTCCGAAGACAGACTTCCGAACAAGATACGGTCATTACGAATTTCTCGTGATGCCGTTCGGTTTAATGAATGCACCAGCGGCGTTCATGGACCTCATGAATCGCGTGTGCAGACCAATGCTGGATAAGTCAGTTATCGTATTTATAGACGATATTCTGATTTACTCCAAAACGGAGGCTGATCATGCTATTCATTTGCGGCAATTGCTAGAGTTATTGAGAAAAGAAAGACTCTATGCAAAATTTTCTAAATGCGAATTCTGGCTCAGACAGGTATAACTTTACATTGTCTTGAGCTATTCCTTAAGCGTTCTTTGATTGAAAAAATACTTAAAACTCTACTTTGTTGCTTTTATAGATTCAATTCCTTGGCCATGTTGTTTCTGGCGAAGGTATTTCCGTTGATCCGTCTAAAGTCGAGGCCGTTCAAAAATGGCAAACGCCTCGCAATGCCTCCGAAATAAGAAGTTTCCTTGGATTGGCCGGTTACTATCGGTGATTCATAAAGGACTTCTCGAAGATTGCTGTGCCACTTACGATGTTAACACGAAAGAATACACCTTTAGTATGGGCTGATAAACAGCAAGAGGCATTCGAAATTCTAAAGCAAAAGCTCATTCAAGTGCCGATCCTAGCCTTGCCAGAAGGCAATGATGATTTCGTTGTTTACAGCGACGCATCTGGTACTGGCTTAGGATGTGTTCTCATGCAAAGAGGGAAGGTTATTGCGTACGCTTCAAGGCAATTAAAAGACTACGAGAAAAGTGCACCAACTCATGATCTTGAGTTGGCTGCCGTTACCTTTGCTCTAAAACTTTGGCGTCATTATCTTTATGGGACTCGTTGTCAGCTTTACACTGATCATAAAAGTCTCAAACATCTTTTTACTCAGAAGGATCTGAATATGAAACAGCGTCGGTCCTTTGAGCTTATCAAGGACTATGATTGCGAGATCCTATATCATCCCGGCAAAGCTAATGTTGTCGCAGATGCTTTGAGTAGAAAAGTTTATCCAGAAAAGTGTTGCTATGCCCTGACTCCTGTCGTATTCTCTTCCGATCTTATTAAAGATATCAGATCTGCTCAAGCTGAAGCACTGAAAGAAGAGAATCTCTGTTCTGAAAATCTTAAAGGGCAGCTACAATTTCTAACTCTGAATCATTTGGGACTTCATTGTCTCAAGGGAAACCGAATCTGGATCCCTAAGTATGGTTCAATCCGTAGCACTCTTCTATCTGAAGCTCACAAGTCCAAATTATCTATTCATCCTGGCAGCTCAAAGATGTATTTCGATCTGAAAGCTGATTACTGGTGGCCAGGAATGAAGAAAGACATCGGTCGATATGTTGAAAGCTGTAGAATTTGTCAGATGGTTAAGGCAGAACACCAGAAACCCTTTGGAGATACGCAACCACTACCAGTTCCTGAGTGGAAGTGGGAGCATATAACCATGGATTTTGTCACGAAACTGCCAAAGACCAAGAGACAGCACGACTCCATCTGGGTAGTCGTGGATCGATTAACGAAGTCAGCTCACTTCATACAGATGAAAGAAACATACTCTCTTGATAGATTGGCACAGATATACATCACAGAAGTAATTTCTCGACATGGTGTGCCGAAATCTATCGTATCTGATCGTGATAGTCGTTTCATATCTAGATTCTGGCAAGCTCTACAAGACGGGATGGGTACTCAGATCTCTATGAGTACTTCTTATCATCCTAATGCAGATGGCCAGAGTGAGCGTACTATCCTTACTCTCGAAGATATGCTTCGTGCGTGCATTCTTGATCTAGGTGGTAACTGGGATGACCACTTGCTGTTAGGCACAAAAAGGCCTCAGTCAAACCTGTTCTACATCTGAGGGGGAGATTTTATAATCAAACCTGTTGATGCATTTGAAGGTTGAATTTAAGGCCTGTTATATGCCTTATTGAAACCTGAAAATGATTTGCAATATCAGTCTAAAGCTGTTCTATATGTTGCATGTGTTGCAACTAAGACAGTTTGTCCAACCTGCTCTGTCTGCTGAACAGGTTGGACATAAACTGTCTACGCTGCTCTACCCTGTTGAGCAGCTTGGGCATTTTTAAAGTGTTCTGTTCTTTGTGAACAGAACCTGTTCTTTGTGAACAGGCTAAACACTTTATGGAATTTGTTTCCAAGTCATCATGTATTGTTTTTGACTACAAGATCAGTTTACAAGTCGAAGACAAAGTGGAAAGCAGAACCGCTCAGCCTGCCCAAGCTGTTCTGTCACATGAAGACAAAAAGGTTATTTGAAAAAGGGTGACAGACCTTTTTCTTATATCAAAATAGGCCTTTACAAGGAAGAAAGACGCAAAGTTGACATTCCTAAATTAGTTAAAGGCAATGCAACAGTAGACAAAGTAAAAAGACAAAAGTTCTGCACATGTGAAGTCAAGTCTGCTTTTCAGAAAAGTGCAGAAAAGGTTATGTTGT
>JAANYP010000401.1:0-13591 GCA_020465985.1 Centrapalus pauciflorus
AAATTTGAAATGAGCATGATGGGGGAAATAATTTTTTTCTTAGGTTTACAAGTAAAACAATTGACTGATGGTATTTTTATCAATCAGTCAAAATATATCCAAGACATGTTAAAGAAATTTAACATGGTCAATAGTACTCCTATGAAAACTCCCATGGCTCCGGATTCAAAATCAAAACTCGATGCGGACATCTCAGGGAAACCTGTAGATGTAACCCATTATCGAGGTATAATTGGGTCATTAATGTATTTAACAGCCAGTAGACCAGATATTATGTTTGCTACATGTGTTTGTGCTAGATATCAGGCAAATCCAAAAGAATCAGACTTAACTGCTGCAAAACGAATTTTAAGATATCTCAAAGGTACACCAAATCTTGGTTTGTGGTACCCTAGGGAGTCTTCATTTCATCTGACTGCTTTTTCTGACGCTGATCACGCAGGTGATAAGATGGACAGAAAAAGTACGTCAGGAGCAGTACAATTCTTAGGTGACAAACCCGTATGTTGGTCATCCAAGAAACAACACTGTGTTTCATTGTCAACAGCTGAATCAGAATACGTGGCTGTATCTTCTTGCTGTTCACAAGTGTTGTGGATGAAAAGTCAACTACGTGACTACGGGTTTACACCAAAGAAGATTCCAATATACTGTGATTCTCAGAGTGCAATCGCTATTGCATCAAACCCGGTGCAACATTCTAAAACAAAACACATCGACATTCGGTATCATTTCATTAAAGATCATGTAGAAAATGGAAATATAGAATTATATTTTGTACCTACTGAATATCAACTAGCTGATTTGTTTACCAAAGCGTTAGATGAAAAACGATTTAATTTTTTGGTATACAAATTGGGTATGTTGAATCGTTAAGATTTAATAATTCAGTAGTTTCAAAATTTTAATTTTAAAATTTTCATTTTTTTTAAGAGATTTTTATCTGATGTTAAATTCAGGATTCATAAAAGGTTTACATACTTGAGAATTTAACGAGATCTGGAATGTCATGTGCAGGGGGAGCAGAAAAACATTTTATCTGATTTTGCATAAATCTGATAAAAATTATCTGTTATTTTGTAGGGGGAGCAGAGCTGCAAACTGAAATCATAAGTTGAGGGGGAGCAACTTTCAAAAAAATTAAAGGGGGAGCAAACGCATTTTGTTAATAATTTTAATTTTTTTTGTTGTGTGTGTTTTTCATTTTTTTTATGATGTGTATGTGAAATTTTTTTTTCTCAAGTATATTTTTTTTAAGTTCATTTTAAATTTTTTTTGAGCTGATGGATTTTTTTTTTATTTTTTTTTTAGTCACAATTTTTTTTGAAAAATAGGTATGTGGGCTAATGTGGTTTAAAATAGAAGATGGGCCGAATGTTAATATTGAGAAAATTTAAACATGGGCCGGGTTGTTTAACATTGAAAAATTCAAATGGGCCGGCTCAATTTGACTATAAATTTGAATTTTCAAATTCAAATCAATTTTTTCAGAAAATCAACTTCATCTTCTCCAACAAGCTTCTTAACTTTGAAGAAACCTCAAAAACCCACCAACCGACGGTTTTCTTTCATCAAAATTGTGAGTAAAAGTTTGTTTTTCTTTATTTTTTTTTCAGTTTGTTTGTGCATATTTTCAGAGTATTTGTTCAAATGTGAATATGTGTTCGTCTTTTTATTTTGAGTTCTTGGCCGTTAATGGTGAATCATCTGAATGATTCTTGAAACTGAAATTAAGTGTGTGTTGTTGTCCACAATGACAATATGACTATGAATCTGAAGTTTCATAAGTCATTTTCAATTCACACACACACAATCATCAATTTTTCAATCGAACAGTTTCGCATTTTTTATTTTTCTGAAATTTGAATTTTTAACAACTTTAAAGTTGTTTTTGTTCAAAGTTCAGTAAAACAAATGTGTTTAAAATTCATTTTCGAAGGGGGTTCAAGTGTTAAAACACTGAAAATGCTTCTTGAAATTATATTCCTCAAATTCAGTGTGTTTTAGACTTGTCGAAAAACATGAAAAGACATTTCTCGAATACAGCTTCATTCGAGTTTCTTTGACGTATCATTCGAGTTGATCAACAGCTTCATTCGTGTTTCTTGAAAGTGTTACTCGAGTTGATCAACAGTTACATTCGAGTTTTTAAAGAGTCATTCGAGTTGAGTGACAGTGTCATTCGAGTTGTGATGCATTGTCATTCGAGTTTTATCTAAGCATAATTCGAGTTGCATCATGACTCATTTGAGAAATATGTGGATGTAATACTTAGAAAATTTTTCAGAACATGTGTTTCAAGCATAATCGAGTTGAGACTCTGTGTTAATCGAGAAAATAACTTAGTCATTCGAGTTAGGTGTTGAATTTCATTTTCTATTCGAGTTTAATACATGTTACATTCGAGTTTCATGTATATAACATTCGAGTTTTGTTGTGACTTAATCGAGTTTCATGTTTCTTCATTCGAGAAACTTCAAGACTCATTCGAGTTGAATCAAACTTCATTCGAGTTTTTCAGAGTATTATTCGAGTTTCCTAGACTCTTCATTCGAGTTTTATAGTGTATTATTCGAGTTTGTAGTCTCATCATTCGAGTTGTATATAGACTTGGTCGAGTTTCATGTACATATCATTCGAGTTGTATGTAGACTTAGTCGAGTTTTCTAGTCTCATCATTCGAGTTGGGTGTAGTCTTATTCGAGTTGTATCATGTGTCACCCGAGATTATTACAGTGTCATTCGAGAATTGTATAGGTTCATTCGAGATTCATCAGAAATTTTTTTTTCTAAGTATAGAATTTTAAAGTTTTCAGAAAAAATGTCACATTTTTTAAGAAATTGTTACAAATTTGTGTTTTTCTAACATTGGTCTCTAAACGATTGACTTTGGAATTCTCTCAATAATTTTTCAATTATTGTCAGGAATCCCGATGCTTTAAACAGAAAATCACAAGTTATTGCAATTTCTGATAAAATGTTACAAGTTTTTCTACATTTTGAAGGTTGTACTTTGTGTACTTGGTAAATCTAACATGAATTTTATTTTTACAGGTATTCAAATGGCATCTCCTGTACAATCCCAAAATTCTAATTCCTCTGATGCTCAATCATCATCAAACCATACTCTCGTCTCTACCCCAGTCCGATCAACTTCTGTAGCCCGTTCCTCACAAACCCATATTATTCCTGATAACCAACTTGTAAAACCAAAACATTGCCTTCCGTTTCGTGACAATAATCATCGTCTTGATACCAAAGTCATCAAAGTAAGCCATCCTATCATAGTGGACATATTGAAAGGTCATCCACTAGGTTATCTATTACAATACAAACCGTCTATTCCTCAAGTGTACTTACAACAATTTTGGCACACTGTCAAATTTGTTCCTGCGGACGGAAATCACCACTTCAAAGTAACAATTGACCAGTTCAAAACGAAAATCACCCTAGCAAGACTGCGTCATAACTTGTTTCTTCCAAGACGTATAGATACTGTGAATTTCCCTGAGTTGGCAGATTTTGAAGACTTTGTTTCTGATGAAGAGCTGGTTCATGATTTAATCTGCCTAGGCTACTCAAAACCACTTCCGAAGAGCTCAAAGTTTCACAGAAATGGATTGAATGGCGAATGGTATACGTTATTTGGGATCATCAATAGGTGTATGACATCTAAGCATACAGGGATTGACAGATGCAGCATTCACTGCTTGAGAATCTTTCATGGGATAGCATTCAATAAACATTATGACTTTGCTCAGTGCATATGGGAGGATCTAAAGGAGGTTGTGCTTGCAAAAACAACAAATCGAGCAAGGAAATTTGTGCCACTTCAGAGATTTATACAGATCCTTATTCGAGGGATCTTAAGGGCAAATGAAAATATTCCAAAGCGAGCCAACTCTCAACGATGCCCAGACTATGTTATGATGAGTCTACATGAAGTGCCGGACTCTCCTAATGCAAATATCATGCCGATTCCTGAATATTTACTGAAGTATGCAGATCCTGAGAGTGAAAATGTGAGGTTATATAGAATAGATCATGCTCCCATAGAGACCCAAGAACCGGGTTCTCTTAGCCCAGGAGCTTTAAGGATAGCGGAACCTCAGCAAGGGGCTGAAGTTCAGGTTAGCCATTCTGAGAGTGAGGGTGAAGGAAGTGTGAGGGGTGGTGAGGAAGAACAAGAGAAATCTGATTCTGAGAGAACTCTATCTGATATTCAAGAAGAAGAGGGAGAGGGTGATGATGATGATGATGGTGATGATGGTGGAGATCATCATGAAGGAGGGGGAATGATGATTGAGGTTGAGCACATCGCTGTAGAGAGTGTGAGGGTGCCCTTAAGCCCAGAAAGCCGGGAATTAACCACATCCACTGTTAGCTCTCCTATGAGAGTTAGCATTGAACAAGTCAGTATCCCACTGACGACTGCACACCCTCCTATCCACTCAATCTCCTCTCAACAGGAGATTGTTTCATTTGCTCACCGGGATGAAACACACAGTCTATCCGAAAGTCAATTGGACTTGATGGATATTGAAACCAGTACACAGTTGCCCGTGTGTACGACTTCATTTGATTCACTGAGTCTAGATCCTATACACATTAGGACACTTGAGTCGACTTCATTCGTTGAAGTCAGTGTGGCCGAACTTCGTGTTCCCACCGGAACACCCTTAGTAATGGAAGCATTTGTTGCTCCGTCACTTGAAGAGGGTGGAAGTCCAGTCAGAGAACCGCAAATACCAACTCTGAGCACTGGCCACACAGAAGTTCTATTTACCAGTTCAACTGTTGTGTCAACTGGAAGTCTTCGTGACCCAGTAGTGAGTTTATCCCCGTTTGTGACCGAATCAACTCTGTCAACAGCCTTGAATGCAGTTGTTTCTGGAGTCAACACGCATGTATCTAATCAACTGGCTGAGGTCATGGCTCAAATGTCTAACATTCAGAAGTTTTTGAAGGGAAAGGATGTTGCGGAGGAGTCGGTTAAAAGAGATGAATCAAAACAAGCAATAGAGGAGTTGAAGGAAGAGTTAAAAGATTTTGTTTTTGATCAATTTGACGAGATGAGAGAACGCATGATCAGTTTAGAGAATACAGTGGTAACGGCTTTAGGAAATTTGTCTGAAAGAGTAGCTGCAGTAGAAGAGACGTGTAAGGCTCAAGCTTCCTCATCCAAAAGGAAACATGATGAGCATGATGAGGACTCCGATGATGCTCCTCATGAGGGGGAGAAGAGGAGAAAGCTTGATGAACCAACGCCTGGGTTATTAATGATTACGTATCCAGAAAAGGAACCGGAAGTTCAAGAGAAAGAGGCTGGAGGCTCAAAAGATTCAGCTGGTGAACAAAGAGAGCTGGGATTGATTCTTCATGAAGATGTTCCAGTTCCTTTGAACATTCAGTCTGATATCTATCACTTTGTCGAATATATTGATTCAGATGAAGACAATCAAGAGAAAAATCAAGATTTAAGTATTCAAGGTATAGGAGAAGAGAGGGAGGAGTACATTGAAGTATCAGAAGATGATGATATAATTGCCTTAACTGATGTTGATTTCAGAGCTGAAAGAATTGAGGAGGAGGAAGGGTTAGTTGAAGAGATTTTGAAGGATACTGATTTGACACCAACGGTTGAAAAGCCTGAGGTGGTTATTCAAGTTAAAGAGGAATTTGAAGAGTTTCCAGTTGAGAGCAGTGTTGCACAAGAAAAGGTCATACTGAATGAGGTTGAGGTAATGGATAGATTCTTCAACGAGTATGTGCTTGCCGATGAGTCTAAGAAACAACATAGACTCAGATTTGAAGCTCAACAAGTGGTGCAGAGAGAAATTCAAGATATGTTGACTTTGTTGAATAAAGATGAGATAAGCAAGAAGAAGGTGAAAAAGCTAGAGCTTCCAGAGAATAGATCTGCTGAATTCATCAGAAAAAGGAATAAGATGCCTTATATTGAAGATATTTTGGAGAAAAGGATTTTTTGCAAGAAACAAGCTCCCTGTTCATTTCTCAAGTTATTCCGAGTTTTAGAGCCGAACATGCCCAATCTGGTCAACTATGCCAGTTTCTTAAGAAATAAGACTCAAGAGGTTGAGAAGGTGAAGAGTGAATTCAGGATAGTAGATCTGGTGATGATTGAAAAGGAAAGATTTGTTAAGATTTTTTATCCGAAGTTTACTGTTACCAGGTCCGATGGAAACACGTATGTATTCACTGAAGCCGACATGTTCAACATGCACTTGGTCGATATTGAAGATCTTTTTGACGAACTGTGCAGGAATAAAAGGAACGAACATTGTAGATTTGCGCTGAAGACATTGTTTCATTTTATGCATACGAAACTGGTATTAATGTCAGTGCAAGATTTACAGATTGGAGTTGAGAGAGGGATGAGGAAGATAAACATGACTGCGCCTCACAGAGATATTAAATTTGCTGGTGAGCTTAAAGAATTTCAAGTTATAATGGTGAAACATCCAGCTGTCATGTACAAAGATAGAAATAAAAGATTGAGAGCCATGAGAAGTGTTGAACTGAATAAGTTTTCTGACGGAACATTGATTAAAGTGTTGTCTGGTCTGAAAGGCAAACTGGCAGCAGATCAGAAGAGGAAGACAAAGAAAGGTGCTCTGTCAGTTAACGATAGAAAACTCATGGTTGAATTTATCTCTAAGATTGAATGGAGGCTGTCAGATAGAAAAAGTGTTCGAAGATTTGAACAGAAGCTTGGATTGTCAACATGAAGACTTTGCTTCTTTCATCAAAGGGGGAGATTGTTGGAATATGTTTAGTTGATGAAAGATTAAAGTCTAGGGACTTAATATGTAATTTCCTTATAGTTTGTAATTGTATATAAATAGTCATGTTGACTTTCTAGAAAGAGAGATCTGTCAGATTTTGTACGCATTAACTTTTGAGAAGCAGCTGCACTGTACGAAGGATTTTACACTTCAACGTATTGTAATCATCAAGATCTTAAATCCAATCATTCGGTTAGTTTTGATTACATTGATTGATCTTATTAATTGTATTGTGTTGATTGAATTGGTAGAAACTGTATTTCTCAAATATCCTTTTTCTTTAAATTAAAATAACATTAATATTATTAATTTTTAAATCAAAAAAATTATACCATAAAAACGAGAATTTTATACTCTTTAAAACGAGACCGGTCATGATATATTTTTTTCGAAAAAATTTTACGTGTTTATTTTTCGTAAAAAAAAATTACCCAGACCACGATGCAATATATCATGGTGAGATAATGAGATCATTCGATATCGAATGAACACTTTGATATCGTATATTTAACGTCAATGCAACACTGCATATACGCTCATTATTAACAGAGCTAAAATAATAGTCACAATTAGTAGTCAAAGTTGGTGGATTTAACGAGAACGGTTATGATATATACTTTTTTATTTTTCGTAAAAAAATTTTTACCCAGACCACGATGCAATATATCATGGTGAGATCATGAGATCATTCGATATCGAATGAACACTTTGATACCGTATATTTAACGTCGATGCAACACTGCATATACGTTCATTATTAACAGAGATAAATAATAGTCAAAATTAGTAGTCAAAGTTGGTGGATTTAACGAGAACGGTCATGAATATATTTTTTTGAAAAAAAATGTACATGTTTATTTTTCGTAAATTTTTTTTTACCCATACGACCATTCGATGTCGAATGAACACTTTGATATCGTATATTTAACGTCGATGCAACACTGCATGTCCATTATATATTAAAAGAGTAAAAAAAAAAAGTCAAAGTGGACAGTCAAACTTGGTAGGCTGCTATTAATTCAATGTTAATTGTATAATTACCATTTTATCCCTAGTGTTATATTATAATCTAATGGTTTAGATTGGTTCTATGGTTGATATGGAAAGCGTGTGTGTTCACATAAACTGTACTGTTGTAAACGTGTGTTCACACTAAGCATCTTCACATAAAAAAAAATTCACGTTCATATGACGTTTATTATGCTAGTTTGTATATAATTTTTTACGAATAGTCTTATATTATTTGTATCTACATGAATATATCCGAAACCCGTGTGTTCACAGGTGATCACGGTATTCTGCATTTTTTTAGGTACTCACACGAACCATATATATATATATATATATATATATATATATATATATATATATATATATATATATATATATATATATACTCTTTTACGCTCACATTTTACATCCTATATATATAGTCTATAATTTGCCATTATTTTAAACACTAAACACATATCATGTTTTCAATAAAAACCATTTAGCACATAAAATTAATTTTTTTAAGCTAGTCACTTAAGTTTTATAATTTTAACAATATATGCACATTGAGGCAACCAACTTTATAACTTCAAATTAATTTCTAGAAATTAACCATGACAAATTAATAAACTTAACGCATAAACACATATCTCATAAAACATATATCAAGGTTATCATCAAAATCATGCAATTTCACATACTTTGACTCTAACAAGTCAAAATCATCATGAAAACTCCATGGATGACCATGAAGCTCAAACTTTCATTTTTTTCTCAAAAAGTATGAAATAAGTTGCAATAACTCAATAAAAACACTAACCTTAGTGATTGGAAGCTTAACTTGGTACAATTCTAGCTTTTTTCTTCCACACTTTCTCTACCCAAAAATCTTCAAAATGGATGAAACTACCCACAAAGAGGTGATTTCTAGCCTAGATCTTTGATATTTGTGAAAATGTAGGTGTTTCGAAGCTTAAATTTGCACATTTTTTTACACAAAATTGATGTTTTTGGGAGAGAGCCGCACACCCAAGCGTAGCCTATTGTTATAGGGTTGTGAAAATGGTGAAATGAGGCTCAAATCTGAAATTTAAGTCGACGGGATGCAGGGCCAGCGCAGGCCTGCACCCCCTGCGCCCAACTCTGTTAAAATTTTATTTTTTTACTGTTTTGGTACGCGGGGCTGTAAATCTTTCTAATTTTGGATATGGAATGTAGTCTAAAAATTTTTGTGAGGGCTAAATTAATTAATTAATTTTATCATTATAACCTACCCTTCCCATCTTAGACTTTTGTGACGTCCTCGTCACATCAAAATTAATTTATCGGTTAATAACATAGAAAGATAGATCGGTACATATTCCTTATTCATAATAATTAAACTTAAACAAACAAATAATTAAAAAAATAAAATTTAACTTTTATAATTCAACTTAAATAAACATCACACTTTAAAATAAAAATAGAAGTAAAAGTACTATTACAATCCAAATAAATATAAATAAACAAACCAAACCAAATAAACCACCACCTCAGAAACAATTCAGAACATACTTAGTGTTTTAGCACGCGTAATTAAAATTAATATTCAAATAATCATAAAATCATCATGCGGCCTGAGGAGTGACAATCTGTTCAAACTCACCGACAGTGATCTGAAGATTGGTGAGCCAGTCTGAGTGCGTATTAAACAGTTGATCATTGTTCTTTCGATTTTCCCGAAGCATTTGGATCTCCTTAATCAAGATGTTGTTCACGTTTACTAAATCTCCAACTGTCTCTTTCAACTTGTGCACTTGATCCCAAACGAGATCAACGGTCTCGACCCTCTTCCATGGCCTCTGATCATCTTCATCAACTTCCATTCTGGCTTTTCCTTTATTATTCTGTCTGTCAATTACAGGTTCTGGGGCTTTGAAAGGGATTTGGGTCACTTTAGCAGACTTTGGACAACGAATTTGGAAACCTCTCTCGGTACGTTCAAAAACTAGCCCTACCATCGTAAACCTTGTAAACCATAGGGTATTTGGGTTAAGGATTTGTATGGGCAAATCCTCAGACACAGCCTTTTGTATCACGAATAATTCGGTTAACATCTCACAATGGGGGTAACTTATCCCTTGGCCTAAGACATGGCATTCCCACAAATTTTGCATAATAATGTACCCTAAGGATATGGTCGGGTGTCCAGTCATTAATGCGTGCACTACAAGAATTTCTTGTGGTTTGACATATGTGGTGTCTTGATGACGCGGAAGTATGTTAAAGATAACAAAATTCCACATAACTTTGGCTAACGGGCATAAATCACCTCTATTGAAGGCAGTTTAGGTTCGGGCAGCTCTAATTGAAATACCAAAAACGATTGCTATCATTTGATCCCGTTGTTTAGTCCATTTGTTAACAGTACGCATTCTATCCCCCTGAGTATTAGATAATGTCCAGAACACCTCTTTGTTTCCTACCCTTCCCACTAGTTCAAAATCATGTTCCTCAGACCTCTCAATCCAACGCATTGTGGCGAACCACTGTTGGATTAAACTAGAATGAATATACGGAAGTTCCCATTGTATGGCTTTAGCCCATCCTAGCCTCTCAAAGCACTCTAATATTTCAAAATTATCAAAGTCAGACTCTTTTAGTGTACGCTCTATGAGAAACCAAGGGGGTTTACCATTGTTAGTGTTTGGTGGAATTTCGGGGAACTCCACATTGAGTGGTTTTTCGAAACGAACATCCTAAGGGTCGTGGGTTCTCATTCTAGGTTTTTGGGATGTTCCAGGACGGTTGCCGTTTGCATGAAACTGGGTTGACATCTAAAAATAATGCAAAAACAAAGGTTTAAAAATGTGGGGTTTTTACGTAAATGATGCATGATAATTTTTAACGCCCTTTTTCAAAAATAATTAAACTAATCCTAAGTCTCACCAACAATGTGAGCCCAATCTAACCCTATCAAATGCATGAACTTTAAATAATCAATAAAATGTAACCTTTTACGACAAAAAGTTTATAAATTATAATAAATACGGAAAAATTCATAATTTTTACAAAGGTTTTGCAAAAATATTTTTATATTAATTAAGTGAATATTTGAAAATTATTAATAACCCTTATACTATAAAAACTACATAAAATCCAAGAACTCAACCCATGCATGCATGATAAAACTTAATGAAACTAGGGTAGAATGAAGTTAAAGGGATTCTAGGGAGTATACCTTGCTAACATTTGAGATAAACAAGCGTCGGATCGAAGAATTGACATAGAAAAGACGAATTTTTGTTGTTTTTAGGCTTAGAAAATCGAAATCGCCGTCTTCTGGAACTGGAATTAGGCTTCTGGAATTATGAGGATGATCTTTACCATTTTTATAAAATTTAGAGCGCGTCGGGCCGCAGGGCAAGCGCAGGCCTGCGCCCGGGCCTCTGGATTTGCGATCTGGGCTGTGCAATGGTCTTGGAACCCTAATTCTTTAATTTTTTAATTTTTTTACGGGTATTCTCCCCAACTTAGGCTCTTATTACCGGGTTAAAATAATTCTGCTACATGCTTAAAACTTTTTATTTTCTGATGCGGGGTCTTATTATTTAATTTAAATCCTAATTTCTAAACACAACCAAGTTCAGGAGGATGAATCCTCTCCAACTTAATTGGGTACACACAAGTAACACAAATATGCAAATAAACACCCTTAAAAACAATTAAATTCAAATAATCAAAATACTCTGGGTTGCCTCCCAGAAAGCGCTAAGTTTTACGTCTTCAGCCAGACGTACTGCTCAAAAACTAATTAATTAACCTTAGGATCTTGTAACCTGATGAGTTCAGATACCAACATATCATTGGTGGCCCATTGAACATATAATACAAGTCTATGTCTATTTACTTTAAAAGGCGCACCACCTTTTAGGTCCTGTATTTCTACAGCACTGTGTGGGTAGGTATTCATTACAATATATGGACCTGTTTTTAATTTACCGGGAAATAATCTAAGTCTTGCGTTAAATAGCCAAACTTTATTTCCTTTGGTAAATATTTTATTTTTAATCATTCTATCATGGAAAACCTTAGTTTTCTCTTTATAAATTCTAGCGCTTTCGTAGGCTTCTCTACGAATTTCTTCCAGTTCATTTAATTGGAATTTCCTATCAAACCCGCATCATGTATATTAAATTATTGTTTTTGATAGCCCATAGAGCTTAGTGTTCTAATTCTACTGGGAGATGGCAAAGCTTACCGTACACAAGTCTATATGGGGACATACCGATTGGTGTTTTAAATGCGAATCTGTATGCCCATAGAGCATCCTCTAATTTATGTTACCAATCTTTACGATCAGGTCTGATAGTTTTTTCAAGGATTCTTTTAATCTCTCTATTAGAGATCTCGACTTGTCCGCTTGTTTGCGGATGATAAGGCGTTGCTATTCTATGGTTAACTCCATATTGGTTTAAGGAGTTTAGAAAAATGCTGATTATTAAAATGTGACCCTCTGTCACTGATAAAAGCCCTTGGAATACCGTGTCGTGCTAAAATATTTCTTTTAACAAATTTACACACAACCCGGTTATCATTAGTGCGTGTAGCTTCTGCTTCCACCCATTTGGAAACATAATCTACTGCCACTAAAATGTATTCATATCCAAATGATTTAGGGAATGGTCCCATAAAATCAATGGCCCATACGTCAAATATTTCGACAATTAATATCGGGGTCATAGGCATTTCATCTCTTTTCACGATACCACCAGTTTGCTGGCATCTTGTGCACCCTTAAATATTGTGGGCCAGAAAAACCCACACTGCAATATCCTGTGGCCAGTTTTCTTTGCGCTGAAATGGCCACCGCATGCATATGCATGGCAGTGTTTAAGAATATCTTCGTGTTTCAAGTTCGGGACACATCTTCTTATAATTTGATCTGCTCCTATCTTAAATAGATCAGGCTCATCCCAAATGTATTGCCTTGCTTGAGCATAGAAATATTTTCTCTATTGTGAGTTCCAGTGCTCTGGCAATCTTCCTGTTACGAAATAGTTAACTAGATTCACAAACCAGGGGATTTTAGATACTATTATTAATTGTTCATCAGGGAAGGAATCCCTGATTTGATCAGTTGAGTTTGTTAGGATTAAATGAAGCCTTGATAAATGATCGGCAACAACATTTTCTATGCCTTTTTTATCTTTAATTTCTAAGTTAAATTCTTGCAATAGAAGGATCCACCGAATCAATATAGGCTTGGAATCCATCTTTGCCAATAAATGTCTTAAAACGCTGTTGTCAGAGTACACAATTACTTTTGCTCCCGAAATATAGGATCTGAATTTATCTAGGGCAAACACTACAGCTAATAGCTCTTTTTCCGTAGTGGTGTAATTGATTTGTGCCTCATTAAAGGTTTTACTTGCGTAGTAAATCACCACTGGTTGTTTCTCAAATCTTTGTCCTAAAACAGCACCAACTGCATAATCACCCGCATCAAACATGATCTCAAACGGTTGAGAGCAATCCGGAGATTGCAGAATTGGCGCTTTAGTTAATTTTGATTTAAGCTTCTCAAATGCTTTCATACAAGCATCATCAAGATTAAACTCGATATCTTTTGATAGAAGATTGCATAACGGCCTCGAGATCTCACTGAAATCTTTAATGAATCGCCGATAAAAACCAGCGTGGCCTAAGAATGATCTTATTCCTTTAACGTTGGTAGTGGCTGGAAGTGAGAAAATTAATTGAACTTCTGCTTTATCTACCTCCATTCCTCTTTCGGACACAATGTGACCTAA
>JAANYP010000402.1:16342-114239 GCA_020465985.1 Centrapalus pauciflorus
AGAAGTGGACACTGAGTTCTGCTTCTTGCTACTCCAACTGATCAACTTTCCACCAAGGAGTTGACATCCACCTGTTGTGCTTTTTCTGTCTAACCTGCAGCCTGCAAAATCAGAATCTGAATAACCTGTTAGTTCAAGGCTTGAGTCTTTGGGATACCAAAGACCCAAACCTGGAGTACCCTTCAGGTATCTAAAAATTCTTTTAACAGCTGCAAGATGTGATTCCTTTGGATTAGCTTGGAACCTAGCACATAAACAGGTGGCAAACATAATATCAGGTCTACTAGCAGTCAAATATAGCAAGCTCCCAATCATGCCTCTGTAAGCTGTTATTGAAACAGCTTTGCCACTGGCATCAGCATCCAATTTTACATTGGTTGCCATTGGGGTTTTAATAGGAGAACTTTGATCAAATTTAAACTTTTTCAAAAGATCTAAAGTGTACTTTCTTTGATTTATAAAAATTCCAGTTGAGGTTTGTTTAACCTGTAGTCCTAAAAAGAAAGTTAGTTCTCCCATCATACTCATTTCATACTTGGATTTCATGAGTAATGAAAAATTCTTGCATAGTTGCTCATTAGTAGAACCAAATATTATGTCATCCACATAAATTTGAACAAGCATAATATCAGACTTCACCTTCTTTATGAACAATGTGGTATCCACTTTACCTCTGGAGTACCCATTGCTCATAAGGAATTCAGTAAGAGTGTCATACCAGGCTCTAGGGGCTTGTTTGAGACCATAGAGAGCTTTGTCTAACTTATAGACAAAAACTGGGTGTTGTTCATTTTCAAAACCTGGAGGCTGCTTGACATATACTTCTTCTTGCAGCTTCCCATTCAAAAATGCACTCTTCACATCCATTTGAAATACCTTTATGCTCTTATGAGCAGCATAGGCTAGATACAAACGAATTGCTTCTAGCCTGGCCACAGGAGCAAATGTCTCATCATAGTCAATGCCTTCCTCCTGTCTGTAGCCCTGAGCAAACAGTCTTGCCTTATTTCTAATGACATGACCTTGCTCATCCATTTTGTTCCTGAAAACCCATTTTGTGCCAATTATTGTTTTTCCTTTAGGGGCAGGACCAGCTTCCATACTTTGTTTCTCTCAAACTGATTGAGTTCTTCTTGCATGGCAGTGATCCAATTGGCATCTTTTAGTGCTTCATCCACCTTCTTTGGCTCCATCAGTGAAACAAAACTAGAGAACATACAAAAGTTCCCTAAGCTGTCCCACCGAGTTTGTATCCCTTTATTGATGTCACCAATTATTTGATCATTGGGGTGACACCTGATCCACTTAGGATCATTTTTCAATGATGACTTACCAGAGTTGTTAACATCTTCAGCAGGTCCTGTTGAACAGCTCTCAAGATCTTCAGACACACTGTTGTCTTGAGCCTGTTCACTTGTTGAACATGTCTGACCACTGTTGAACATATCAGCAGAGGAACTGGGGAAATCAGCATTGATAGGTTCTGGACATGCAGTTGTAATTAAGTCAGTACATTTATTCACACAGGGTGTATTGACATAATCATCATCATGTCCATTATGATTAGCAGGTTCCACACTGAGTGTAGTGGAAGCTTTTGAGTCCTCTTCATTGATTGAATGCATCAGATCATCAAAGTTGAGGTCTCCTGAAACTGATTCAGGAACAGCTTTGGTGGAGGCATTCTTGGACTCTTCAAAGGTGACATTGATAGATTCATCTATCACATTTCTTTTGTTGTTGTATACTCTGTAGGCTTTGGAGATAGAAGAGTAACCAACAAACACTCCTTCATCAGCTTTAGGTTCAAATTTTGACAGCTGGTCCCCTTGATTCAGAATGAAACAGGGACATCCAAACACATGGAAATAGCTGACATTTGGCTTTCTCCCTTTGAGCAGCTCATAGGGGGTCTTGTTGAACCTTTTCACCACTAAGGATCTGTTTTGAGGGAAGCAGGCAGTGTTGACAGCTTCAGCCCAAAATGATGAAGGCAAACCTGATGCACACAGCATGGTTCTGGCAGCTTCAATGAGAGTTCGGTTTCTCCTTTCAGCAACTCCATTTTGTTGAGGAGTTCTTACTGCTGAAAAGTTTTGACTGATACCTTTCTCTTCACAGACGTCTTCAAGAGTACTGTTTCTGAATTCAGTACCATGATCACTTCTAAGCTGCTTTACTTGGGCAGAGTTCAGCATTTCCATCTTTTTAACAAATCCAATAATTTCTCTCGCAGCCTCTCCTTTGCTCTTCAAAAAATTCACCCATGTGTACCTGGAGAACTCATCAACCATTACAAGAGTGTATCTTCTTCCTCCTAGACTTGGGACATTAATAGGTCCAAACAAGTCCATATGGATTAAGAAGAGTGGAGTATCAATAGAGAAGTTGTGTTTGGATTTAAAAGATGTTTTTCTCTGCTTGCCTTTCTCACAAGCTGTGCATAATCTATCTTTGGCAAAAGTAATAGAAGGCAAACCTGTCACCAACTCTTTCTTACAGAGTTTATTGATGTTCTTGAAGTTCAGGTGTGACAGTCTTCTATGTCATAACCAGTTTAGATCAGCATTGGTTCTTGTGAGAAAACAGGTTTCAGTTGTGGGATCAGCAGAATGCATATCCACAACATATACACCTTTCTTTCGTTGAGCACACAGCACAACTTTGCCTTGGGAATCCAATATGTAACCCAGGTGCTCATCAAAGTTAACCTTGTAGCCAGCATAACACAGTTGACTTATGCTAACAAGGTTATGTTTTAGCCCAACCACATAGGCTACCCTTTTGAACACTGCAGCACCAGCTTTAAGAGTTCCATATCCCTCAGTGGATCCCTGTACATTGTCACCAAAGGTGACTTTTGGCCCTTTTTCAGGCCTGAGATCACTCAGCAGTTCTTTACAACCTGTCATGTGCCCTGAGCAGCCACTGTCCAAGTACCAAACCCGGGAAGGTTGTTTTTCCTGCAGAGTGAGAAGAGAATTATTAGTTATTTTTAGGGGAACTCATCACACAGATGAGTTCTCCTACTTCATCAACACTTGTTGATGGATTTTGAATGTCCACACTAATATTCCCTATTTGAATGGTATCAGTTTGAATACCATCCTCAGTGACTATGTCATTTCCACCACTGCTTGTAACAGCTGTGAAGGAAACAGCAGAGCCAACAGGCCTCATGTCCTCAGATTCAGGACAGTCCTTGGCCAGATGTGTCTTCTTCCCACACTTATAACATTTTCTCTTTTTGGTGCTTTTGGAAGAAGGTCCTTCAGAAACACATTCTGAACTGTTTTTGTTGATTCTTTCAGCAGATTTAGCAATTTTTGCAGAATCAACAGCTTGTGTGGTAAGTTCATAGGCCACAGCTTTGACTGTCTCTTCTTTCCTCTTTTTGGGAGGACAGATGTCAAAGACAGGAAGCTTGATTGGCCTTTGAGCTTCCACAGGTTTGGGAAACTTATTCCCAGTTGTCTCAGTTTGAGCAATGGCTTTGCCTTTGCCCCTACTGAGTTGTGATTTATGCTGCCTATCAGCATACTCACTGTGTTTGGTTTTGAAAAACTTATTTTCATTTAAAAACCAACTTACCACCATGATTTGAAAACTTATTTGAAATCACAGCAGTTTTGTTTTCAACCTGAGACTTACCCTTGTTGAAAACAGGCTGCTTACTTTTTGAAAACTTATTTTCAAAATGTTTAGCATCAAAAGGATTAACATGCTTTTTACCAACAGCTTTGGGCTCTGAACTTGTTTTGTCAACAGGCTTAGCATCCACAGCTTCAGTTTGAGCATGTTTTCCTTTCTTCTGCTTGTGTGAGCTAGCAGAGCACTTAGCAGGCTGTTTTGGAGAACAGACTCCAACATCAGCTTTTGAGCTGAGTTCACACAAGCTGTCAGTATTTTGAGGCCTGATAAACCTGTTTGTTGAAATAAGTTTACCATTCACATTTTGGATGAATGTATTTGGAAGTTCACCAAGAGTGGACAAGTCTTCTTTCAAATTACTTATTTCAACGATGGAAGCTGCTGTGTCAAGATCCCCTCCAAGATAGGCTTGGATTTGAGCAGGGATCTGTTGACTGATACAATGGCTGACTTTTTGTGCAGATTGGCACCAAGAGTCAACTATCTTTTGAAGCTTAGCATGCTTTATATCTGTTTCTCTCTTTTCTTCCAGTAAAATGGAGGTGATGTGTTTTAATTCATCAAGCTCAGTTTCCAACTTATAGAAACTGTCCAGTTTACTGGTTTTAGTTTTAAGATCAGCTTTAAGCTTAGAGATTTCAGATAATAAAGCATCATGCTTCTCAACAGCAGCTTTCAGATCAACAAGCATGTATTCAAACATTTTAACTTTTTCTTCAGAACTGTAAGCCATAAAATTTTGTACCTTATACATCATTGTAGGATTCCAGTTCTCCAAGCTGCTGAAGGCTTCAGCTTCAGCCATGTCCTGTTTGAAACTGCTTGTTGAGGGGACATCAGAGTTGGCCATCAGACACTGATTATCTTCTTCATCAGATGATGAATCAGATTCCTCCCAGTCACATGTCTCAGCCATGAGTCCCTTTTGGCGATTGGAAGACACAGAGTTTTCCAATTTCCTCAGCTTAGCCATGGCCATAAGGTACTTAACCCTATAGCCATCATCCCTGTTAGTCTTGATAGATTTGGATGACTGGCCAACAGCTTTTGACACACAGTCAGCAGCTATATGGCCAGTTTTGCCACACTTGAAGCACTCAGCCTTGGATTTGTCAAATGCTTTCTTTTTGCCAGCACTTGCACCTCCTTGTAGCATACTTCTTCCAAATCTTCTCTTGCTGAACTTTTTGACAAGCATAGCTATCATTTGCTCATCATCTTGTTCAGTAAGATCTGCAGCCTCTTCTTCTTCAGACACCTCCTCCTTATCATCATCCTGTTGATCAGGTTGAGTGAACACATCACTCACCTGATTAACAGACTGTCTCACATTAGCCACAAAGGCAGTACCTCTTCTGGACATTTCCAAGGCATTCCTCTTTTGCTGCCTTGATTGTTCATCATTCAGTAAGGATCCATACAGATTGACCAGATCCATACTTCTGATAGTACCTGAGTTTCTTAGGATGGTTGAGAAATAGTTCCACTCCTCAGGTAAAATGTCCAGAAACTTGTTCACCAAAGTAAGACTGTCCTTGGTGATCCCAACAGCTTTGAGATCATTCACCAGAGCAGTGAACCTGGTGTAGGTTTCTGTGAGAGACTCCTTTGGTTTGGCAAAGAAGAGTTCATACTGTCTAACAAGATTGTTAATCCTGTTGTCCAGTGTGATTGTGGGTCCATCATAGACGGTACACAGAGTATCCCACATCTCCTTTGCAGTCTTCATCTTCTCAACCTGCTTGAACACATCATCAGGAAGAGAAATGACCAGGTTGTTTCTGGCCTTTGCATCCAGAGCTACCATTCTCTTGTCTTCATCAGACCATTGAGCTTTTGCTTTCTCAAAGGTCCTGATTTCAGGAGCAGCTCCTTCAACCGCTGGAGTTATTGTAGTAACAGAGGTTGGCACATAGGGACCCTCCATCACTATCTCTGGCAGTTGTACATCCAGATTCTCTAAATAGAGCATCATTCTGCACTTCCAACCAGAGAAGTTTTGATGATTAAATTTTGGAGGCTTGCCCATAGAGCCATTGTCATAGTAAGAAGAGTTTGCAGCACTGTTGTCCATGGAAACTTGGGATTATGAGAGATCTAGAATGACACACACTCTAAACTGCTCTGATACCAGTTGTAGGTCCCGAAAGGTTCCCAAAGTATATAGTAATAAACTGTAGAGGGGGGGGTGAATACAGTATTTAAAAACTACACACTCTTTTTCTCAATGTTTGTATGTATTATCAACAAATGTTAATTACAAACAAGCTTGACTGCGGAATTGTTCAAGCTGAGATGACAGAATACAACAGTATGGTTTCTAGTCTAAGACACACTCACACTAGATTACAATGAACACACTCACTAAGATGCACTCACTGTATTTTACAAGACTTTAAGGAACAGCTTTGGTAAACAGCTTAGACACACAGAAGCTTGTTTACAGAAGATTTGCATGCATGAATATCACACTTGCACGTTCACTCTTGGTTTAAGCACTTAGCTTTCTTCACATTCTTTCTGACCTTAGAAGCTTCCTTTTATACTCACTTAGAGGATCTAAGAGAAACATCTTCATTGGGCAGAATGAAAAAGGAGAAGTCTTGTTCGAAAAGACAATATAACTTTTCTGCACTTTTCTGAAAAGCAGACTTGCCTTCTCTTGTGCAGAACTTTTGTCTTTTTACTTTCTACTGTTGCATTGCCTTTAACCATTTTAGGAATGTCAACTTTGCGTCTTTCTTCCTTGTAAAGGCCTATTTTGATATAAGAAAAAGGTCTGTCACCCTTTTTCAAATATCCGTTTGTCTTCATGTAACAGAACAGCTTGGGCAGGCTGAGCGGTTCTGCTTTCCACTTTGTCTTCAACTGTGTAAACTGATCTGGTAGTTAAAAACAATACATGATGACTTGGAAACAAATTCCATAAAGTGTTTAGCCTGTTCACAAAGAACAGGTTCTGTTCACAAAGAACAGAACACTTTAAAAATGCCCAAGCTGCTCAACAGTGTAGAGCAGCGTAGACAGTTTATGTCCAGCCTGATCAGCAGACTAATCAGCTTGGACAAACTGTCTTGGTTGCAACACATGCAACGTATAGAACAGCTTTAGACTGATATTGCAAATCATTTTCAGGTTTCAATAAGGCATATAACAGGCCTTAAATTCAACCTACAAATGTATCAACAGGTTTGATTATAAAATCTCCCCCTCAGATGTAGAGCAGGTTTGACTGAGGCCTTTTTGTGCCTAACACATGTATGTATTGTATTTTTAAATTTATTGACATAAAAGTTGAGTTATATGCGATAAATAAAGGTATTAGTTACTTGATTTAATAATAATTAGTTAATAAACAATAATAGTAAACATTTAATTAACTTTTGTTAAATATGTAATTGTTAGGCACAAAAAGGCCTCAGTCAAACCTATTATACATCTTAGGGGGAGATCATTAATCAAACCTGTTTGATGCATTTGAAGGTATAATTTAAGGCATGTTAATGCCTTATTGAAACCTGATAAGTGATTTACAGTACTGGTCAAAGCTGTTTACCATGTTGCATTCATTGCAACTAAGACAGATTGACCAAGTTGTTCTATTATGTTGAACAGGCTGGACATAAACTGTCTACGCTGCTCTAACCTGTTGAGCAACTTGGACAAATTCTAAGTGTTTTGTTCTTTGTTAACAGAACTTGTTTTTTGTGAACAGGTTAAACACTTTGGGGAATATGTTTCCATGTCCTCATGTATTGTCTTGGACCAAAAGATCAGTTTACAAAGTCGAAGACAAAGTGGAAAATCAGAATCTGCTTACACTGCCCAAGCTACTTTGATACATACTAGTACAAAAAAGGGCATTCGCCACGCCAAAAAACCATGGCTATAGACCTTTTGCCACAGATTTTTTTCATTCAAATCGTAACTAATGGTACCGTCACCTTTGATACCTTAAGACTACATTTAATATTTGTGACAAAATCATATGGATATCTGTGACCATAGGCTAAAACAGTGGCCAAAAGTCAATCATAATTAAATAATCGTGACCATATATTTCTAGTCACGTGTGTTTGTTAAACCGTCAGAATTTGGTACATATAGACACACATAAATAACTAAACCATGACGATAACATACTTTTCAACACACATAAATAATTTAATCATGACAAATGAATATTTTAGACACACATAATAAATTAAATTGTGACCATCGGGTACATTTAGACACACTTTAATAACTAAAATGTGACGATATGATATATTTAGACACACATTAATAATTAAACAATGACCATTACATTATCTTAGTTACATGTTATTTCGTCTATTCATGATTGTTGTTTACTTTTAGTCACACATAATATAATAAATAGTCACCATAAACTACTTATAGTCACATATTTTTCCCTAAATTATGACCATTGGTTGATTTTAGACACGCATAACAAAACAATCCGTGACAATCAATTTTCGATCCGGATCAAACCGAACAATTGAAATTCAGGTTAACTTGAATACAATTTTTTTAATTAATTTGGGCACGTGTTGAAACCATCCGGTTTATGAAAAAACCGGTGACAAATAAACCGGCAAACAAAAAAACCAGTTTTTTTT
The DNA here is from genome assembly GCA_020465985.1 of Centrapalus pauciflorus. Lineage (NCBI taxonomy): Eukaryota > Viridiplantae > Streptophyta > Magnoliopsida > Asterales > Asteraceae > Centrapalus > Centrapalus pauciflorus. The sequence continues at coordinate 24,616 of JAANYP010000402.1, forward strand.
CTTTTGAAAATTTGGTTTTTTAGGATGGTAGATGACAGGTACATAGAAAAACTTATATAGACGTTTCTTTGCTTCAAGTTTTTATGTGCTAGGCGATGTGAGATACAACAATATACAATGAACAATAGAAAAACATATTGTCAAAGTAAAATTTAATTTATTATGACAATTGATTACTTTTATCCACGAATAACAAAATAAACCGTGACCATAAAATACTTATAATCCTACTTTTTAATCAAAATTAGTGTTTACTTTTAACCATATACAACATATTAAACAGTGACCATAAGATACTTATAGAATAATGTTCTTTTTCTCATTGTGACCATTTATTAGATTTATCAACAAAAAAGAAATTAAACTGTGGCTTAAAACACTTCTTTAATTTTGTTCTTTTATCATGATTATTATTTACTTTTAGACACACATAACATATTAAATTGTGAACATAAAGTACTATAGTGACAAAAAAAAAATGTCTTAAACTATCATCGTTGAATACTTTTTGCCACCAAAAATAAGTTAAACTGAAACCATAGAACAATTAATACACACTTATTTTCTTTTATCATGAAATATTATTTGAGTTTACACAATTATAAGAAATTAAACCGTGACCATAAGATACTTATAGTCAAGAATGATATTCTTTTATCATGACAATTGTTTACTTTTAGCCACACTTAATCAATTATATCATGACCATAAAATACTTACAGTCACAAATTTTTTCTTTTACCAAATCTGACTAATAAAGTCTAGCCTTTGGTAACACAAAGTGATTCGTGACTGATATCATAGTTTGTCCCTTTTGGTCATAGAAATGGATTTCCATGACCATATACGTATTTATCATCACACTTAATATCCATCACAAGATTACTACTTGTAAGAAATGAATGACCATGACAAATGGTCAAATTTGGTCAAAGTGTTTAACCGTGGCTCGTAGATGTCACGATTCATATGCTCAACCATGACTATATGTATGAATGTGGTTTGTTATTGTCATGGTTATTGAGTTAAAATGTGACAAAAATAATATTGCAACTTCATTTATGACCATTTAGTCACAGAATAATCAAATCGACAAAGTGGATATTTGAAATGGTGACAGGCCATTTCTTATATCAAAATAGCTATACAATAAGTTGAAAGGTTTAAAGTTGACATTTCTCTTTTAGTTAAAGCCTTCAGCAACAGAGACAAAAAGAAAAAGACAAAGATTCTACAATATAGACACAAATGTTGTTTTGTTAGAATGTGCAGAAAAGCATTTTTGTCTTTTTGGAAAGACACTTCACTATCTCTGCATCTAATGAGGAAATTTCACTGGGATTCTCTGTGAGAGTATTAAAGGAAGCTTCTAAGGAATGTGAGACATCCAAGAGTGTGAGATTCAGAATGTGCAAAAGAAGTGTGTTTACCTGCATGCAAAGTCTGCTTGAATAAAACAGTTAAGTGTGTCCAAGCTGTTCTTGTTCAAGCTGTCTGTCTGTCTTGTAAACATTGAGTTCATCTTTGTCAGTGTATTCATTGTAACTAGTCTCAGTGTGTCTTAGATTAGTAGTTTCTGTTGTTTCTGTCATCTCAGCTTGAATCATTCCGCAGTTCAAGCCTGTTTATTATTAACACTTGTTGATAATATACATACAAACATGGAGAAAGTATGTTGAAATTTTAAATAGCTGTATTCACCCCCCCCCCCCCTATACAGCTTAGAGCAACATACTAGGGAAACCTTTTGGGACCTACAACTGGTATCAAAGCAGTTTAGAGTGTGTGTTAACTCTAGATCTCTCATTCTCCCTATTTTCCACTATGGACAAGAGTGATGCGAGTTCCTCTTCTTACTATGACAATGGTTCAATGGCAAAACCTCCCAAGTTTAATCATTAGAAATTCTCTGGCTAGAAGTGCAGAATGATGCTCTATTTGGAGAATTCGGATGTACAACTGTCAGAGATAGTAATAGAAGGTCCCTATGTGCTAACCTCTATTACTACTATAACTCCTGCTGCTGAAGGAGCTGTTCCTGAAGTTAGGACTATTGAGAAGGCAAAAGCTCAATGGTCTAATGAAGACAAAAGGCTCGTTGCTCTTGATGCTAAGGGTAAAACCTATCTTGTATTTTCTCTTCCTGATGATGTATTCAAACAAGTTGAGAAAATGAAGACTGCAAAGGAGATGTGGGATACTTTGTGTACCCTTTATGATGGTCCCACCATCACACTAAATAACAGGATCAACAATCTTGTTAGACAGTATGTCAGAAGAAGAGGACTATGAAGATCTTACTAAATTTGATGATGAGCAGATGATTGCCACGTCAGAATTCAATAAGAAGAGGTTTGGTGGAAAGATGCTGCAAAATAAGTTAGGCGCCATCAAGAAGAAAGCATTTGACAAAATTAAAGCTGAGTGCTTTAAATGTGGCAAAACAGGTCATATAGCTGCTGACTGCGTGTCTAAAGCTGTTGGCCCTTCCTCCGAACCATACAAGACAAACAAATAGGATGGCTACAGTGTTAAGTACCTTATGGCCATGGCTAAGCTGAGAAAGTTTGAAGACTCAGTGGCTTCCAACAAGTAGAAGGGACGCATGGCTGAGACTTGTGAATGAGAGGAGTCTGATTCATCATCTGATGAAGAGGACAACAATTGTCTGATGGCCAACATTGATGTCCCCTAAACTAGTTATGGCACAAAAGGCTATCACACGTGAACTTCAAGAATATCAACAAACTCTGTAAGAAAGAGTTGGTAACAAGTTTGCAATCTATAACTTTTGTTAAGGATAAACTCTGCACAGCTTGTGAGAAAGGCAAGAAGAGAAAAACATCCTTTAAATCCAAACATAATTTTTCCATTTATACTCCTCACTTCTTAATCCATATGGACTTGTTTGACCTGTTAGTGTCCCAAGTCTAGGAGGTAGATAATACACTCTAGTAATGGTTGATGAGTTCTCCAGGTTTACTTGGGTGATCTTCCTAAAGACCAAAGGAGAAGCTGCCAGAGAAATTATTTGACTTATTAAGAATATGGAAGTTCTGAACTCTGCTCAAGTCAAGCAGCTTAAAACTGATCATGGTATTGAATTCAGAAATAGTACTCTAAAGGACTTCTGTGAAGATAGAGGGATCTCTCAGAACTTTTCATCTGTAAGGACTCCATAACAAAATGGAGTTGCTGAAAGAAGGAATAGAGCCCTAATTGAAGCTACTAGAAGCATGTTGTGTGCATCAGGTTTGCCTTCATCATTTTGGGCTGAAGCTGTCAACACAGCCCGCTTCACTCAAAACCGATCCTTAGTGGTGAAAAGTTTCAATAAGACTCCTTATGAGTAAATCAAATGGAGAAGGCAAAATATAAGTTATTTCCATGTGTTTGGATGTCCATGTATCATCCGGAATCAAAGAGACCAGCTGGCTAAATTTGAACCCAAAGCTGATGAAGGTGTGTTTATTGGATATTCTGCTGTCTCTAAAGCCTACAGAGTATTTAACTACAAAATAAAGGTGATAGATGAATCTATCAATGTCACCTTTGAGGAGTCTAAGAATGCTTCCACCAAAGCTGTTCCTGAATCATTTTCAGGAGAGTTCAGTTTTGATGATCTTATGCATTCTATTGATTAAGAGACGGACTCAAAAGCATCCACTTCATCAAGAGTGGAACCTGCTAACCATAATGGACATGATGATGATTACGTTAGTACACCCTGTGTGAATAAGTGTACTGATATAGTTAATGCACCATGTCCAGAACCCATCAATGCTGATTTTCCTGAATCCTCTACTGATATGTTTAACAACAATGATCATTCTCAATGGGAGAACAGGCTCAAGATATCAGTGTGTCTGAAAATCTCGAAAGATGCTCTGTAAGACCTGATGAAAATGACACTGATAAAGGATAATCCTCATTGAAAAATGATCCTTAGTGGATCCGATGTCACCCCAATGATCAGATAATTTATGACATCAACAAAGGGGTACAAACAAGATGGGACAGCTTTGGAAACTTTTGTATATTTTCTAGCTTTGTGTCCTTAATGGAGCCAAAGAAAGTAGATGATGCACTGAAAGATGCCAACTGGATCATTGCCATGCAATAAGAGCTCAATCAGTCTGAGAGAAATAAAGTATGGAAGCCGGTCCCTATTCCTAAAGGTAAAACTATAATTGGCACCAAATGGGTATTCACAAACAAAATGAATGAGCAAGGTCATGTTATTAGAAATAAGGTAAGACTGGTTGCTCAAGGCTATAGGTAAGAAGAAGGCATAGACTATGATGAAACATTTGCTCCAGTGGCCACCTTAGAAGCAATTCGTTTGTTTCTAGGCTATGCGGCCCACAAGAGCATGAAGGTATTTCAGATGGATGTCAAGAGTGCATTATTAAATGGTATGCTGCAAGAAGAGGTATATGTTAAGCAGCCTCCAGGTTTTGAACATGAACAACATCCAGGTTTTGTGTATAAGTTGGACAAAGCTCTCTATGGTCTAAAACAAGCCCCTAGAGCCCGGTATGACAATCTTACTGATTTCCTTATGAGCAATGGTTATTCCAGAGGTAAAGTGGATACCACATTGTTCAAATTTATTAGGATAACATAATATTTGGCTCTACTAATGAACAGTTATGCAAGAACTTTTCACTGCTCATGAAATTTAAATAACTTTCTTCCTAGGATTACAGGTTAAACAAACCTCCAAAGGAATTTTTATCAGTCAAAGAAAGTACACATTAGATCTTTTGAAAAAGTTTAAATTTGATCAAGGTTTCCCCATCAAAACCCCAATGGCAACCAATGTAAAGTTGGATGCTGATGTCTGTGGTAAAGCTGTTTCAATAACAACTTATAGAGGCACGATTGGGAGCTTGCTATATTTAACTGCTAGTAGACTACATATTATGTTCGCTACCTGTTTATGTGCTAGGTTTCAAGCTGATCCAAAAGAATCACATCTAGCTGCTGTAAAAAGATTCTTTAGATACCTAAAGGGTACACTAGGTTTGGGTCATTGGTATCCCAAAGACTCCAACCTTAAACTAATTGGATATTCAGCTTCTGATTTTGCAGGTTGCAAGTTAGATAGGAAAAGCACAACAGGTGGATGTCAGATTCTATGGATGCAGCATCAGCTTGAGGACTATGGACTTGTATACATTGCTGTTGGAAACCCACTTGTATACATTGCTGCTGGAAACCCACTTGAACTAATTGGATATTCAGCTTCCGTTTCTACTTCTACTGCCGAAGCTGAATACATTGCTGCTGGAAGCTGCTGTGGCCAGATTCTATGGATGCAGCATCAGCTTGAGGACTATGGACTTGCATATAGGAAAACTCCTCATCTGTGTGATAATACAAGTGCAATAGCCATCTCTAACAATCCAGTATATAATTCTAGAACAAAGCATACTAAGGTCAGACATCACTTCACAAGGGATCACATCCAAAAAGGTAATGTGAAGGTAAGTTTTATTTCCATAGAAGAACAGCTTGCAGACATTTTCACCAAACCTCTTGATGAAAACAGGTTTAATTACCTTGTAAGCAAGCTCGGTATGTTAAATAAAAGTGACTGAGTGTCATTGATAATCTAAATATCACTTGTTCAATTCTGTAAAAAATTGTCTAAACAACTTGGACATAATGGGTTTTACTTGTTCTGTACTTAGCCAGTTTTTTAAAATTTGAACAGCTTGGACGTATAACAGGCTTAATGAAATTAGTTTTTCATCTCAAACCTGTTCTGTTGTACAAATTCTCAAACCGCTTACTCTCCAAATCTGTCATACAAGGCAATGCGTTGTAACCTGTTCAACTACTGAACAAGTTTCACAATGAAACCTGTTCTCATAAAGATGCACAGGTTGAATAAACAGCTTGAACAGTGCTCAGTGTGTAATGAAACCTGTTCATCACAGGTTTGAACTACAACTTAGATCATTAGTTTTTAATTACCTTTCTTCACATATAAGTTTTTTATATTACGTATTTATTTAACTTAATTACCTACGGATAATGTTTGTTAATGTGTGTTAGTTGTTAAAAAGGTCAAGTTGGTCTGACAACCATTCTGACATGGCAAACCGTTACGTTTCACGTTAAAGAACATACCACTATCTCATATTCTTCTTCTTCTCTAATGCTTCCATAACTTCCTCATAAACCCTAACCGACTAAGTGTCAAATATCGTGCATCACTACTACTTTCCAAATGGCTCACCAAAATAACCCCCTTTTACCTATGTTTGTTGGTGATGATGTTGAAAAACATCCTTCTGTCACCACAATACTCACAATCAAACCCATCAACTATATTGCTAACATGACCATTCCCAAAAATTATCTGGGAAAAGATTATGAACCCGTGGTGGAATTTTTGCAAGCTCATCCCCTGAACTATGCAATGACTGCCTCTCCTGGTGTCATGTACCAGGAGATGGTTTATGAGTTTTGGTATACCTACTCATATGACCCTTCTACCAAAACCACCAGAGGAAGCATTCTCAATGCCACTCAATCCATTGAGATCACTCCTGCTCTTCTCAGGGAGGTACTTCATCTTCCCATTGCTGATACCTATGACAAACCTCAGCCTAAAATGAACAGATGGGAAACCTGCTACGCTTCTGTGGTGTAGCAGAACCAAAAGTGGGTGCTACCTTGTTCCGGAGGGATCTATCTCCGACCTACAGCTTCTTTTTGCCTCCGTGGTGATGAGCCTAAGCTGAAAGGTTGGTTCTTTTGACCAACTTAGCAGAGATGAGATCCCCATTGTCCTAGAGCTTGTGGATGGGACAACTTTGAACATGGCAAAGTGCAATTTTTTGAACCTAAGGAATCTGGTGGAGCAACAACAACGTCCATCAGCTGTCAGATAACCAAGGTTCCACAGTCTCATTTTAAAGCATGTATGTGGTGAGAAACTTTACAACACTCAACCTTACTTGTCAACAACTGCATTTCCTGGCATTGGAAACAAGGTATTTTATGCCCCAGTTCTTGGAAATGAACCTCCTCTGTCAACACCTATGAGGAGGTTGCTTGGTTTAGTGGAAGGGCCTTCTACTCAGAAGGTGGATCCAGTGACTGCTCCCAAGGGAAAATCCAAATCAAGGCCCAAACTGATCATAAGGGCCTTGCAAACAAGTGAAGCTGAGCCTGTCTGCAAGAAGGCAAAAACAGCTAATTAAGTCTGCCACATCAGCCTCAGTGGCTGAGGAGGAGCAGACTGCTCACCCTGGTTCATCTGTTGAACATGAAGCCTTCATGGCTGAAGCCTTTGTGGGTGGTGCCTCTGTGGCACTTGAGACCACGGAATAGGCTTAACCTCCTGTTTCTGACCAAGTCTCACCTCCAGTCCATACACAACTCCCTACCACTTCTCCTCAATCATCTACTGTATCCCAATACTCCAAGCTAAGGAGAAAATCATTAGCCAAAAAGAAACCTTCCTCCCAAACTAGCCCCACTGACCCCTCCCTAAAGGAGTCAGTTGACAAAGAAGCAACCCTTTCTGCTTTTAGTTCTCCTATTTTGGGAGTGATTGCAGCAAATTTGGAGAAGGCTTCACTCTAAAAAGAGTCAACCCAGAGTCAGCCTAAGCCCATTGGTTCTTCCCAACAAGAACCAGTTGTACAAAAGGAGACCATCACCTCAACTGTCCAAGCCTCTAAACAGGCTGAAGACATTGAAAGACAGGAGCCCTCTCCACTCCACACTGAGTCCACACGTCCACCCCCTCATATTTCTTCTCCACATACTGGGTTCGCACAAGGTGCCAAAGCTGCTGTAATAGACCATCCAACAGATCATCCTTCCACTTCTGCTCCTAGTGATGCATTTGTTCAACACCCAACAGCTATTGGAGGACCATAAACCCAAGCTAATGAACCTGAGGGAATAGAACATCCCTCTGGTGAGGCTGCTCCCCAAGTGCACATTCCATCATTAGTTTTCACCACTGATGATGTTGAAATGCACATACCATCTCCCCATGAAGAGGTGCCTATAAACCAAGGTACTACTGAGGGAACCACCACTGATCATCATGAAGGTGTTACAATACCCACCACATCTGAATGGCCACCAACTCCTATCCCTTCTCCTCATGATGTAGATACAGCCACTGTTGAAGGTGTCCTTCACCCTTCCAAGCTGGGCCATTTAACTGTAACATCCTCGGATTTATTTTAATGTATTTTGGTTAATTAAGTGGAAAATATATATTTAAGTTAAAATTAAGCAATTATTATGTATTTGGGTTATTTAGAAGTTTGTTGCTATTTTTAAGAAAATTGAACTCAGAATCATTGTTATGGAATATTAACGAATTAAAAAGTTATTTATGATAATTCTAAGATTAAATCAGTATTTTATGGAACCGGTTAGTTCGAGTGATGAAATGTGCAAAAATGACGAAAGTTGTATATAAAGGGCAATAGGCTTCATTTTTCTATTTTACACTATCTCACTACTTTATCTCTCTAGAAGTTCTCTCTACATCTCTCTAAGTTATCTCACAAACCGACCGTCAGATTTTTGAAAATTATACGTCATCGGAAAGATATCGAGGAGTACAACAACAATCTACAAACGGATTTCAGATTTCATACGAATTGAGGTCAGAATCGACACTTTTAAGTTTGTTGTTTCGGTTTTGAAGAACTAGAAATTTCGAATCTATCATTTTATGCAAATTGAAGCTTGTTTTGCTTGAAACATTGCTGGAATGTGATAGTATATGCATAGTAGAATCGAATCTAGGTGTTATACATGATATATTAATGAGTTTCAGCCTTAAAAATGAAGGATTTAAGTTGAAATGATGAACAGACTCGAATATGCCAAGAACAGAGTCGAAATGCAAGAACAAACTCGAGTTTGGTACTAGATTCGAGGGTGTACCCTTAGATTCGAAGGTATGGGGTTCGAATCTACCCCTAGATTCGAAGGGTAGTTCGAATCTGATGCAAGGTTCGAATCTGATCATCAGATTTGATGGTAGGTTCGAATCTAATCCATTAAATTCGAGTTTAATGCCTAAAATTGAGAAATATACTCTCTAAACTTGTATATTTTGAATGAAACTTATAAAAAACAAATAGAATGGCAAGAGTTATTCAAAGGACAATGTATGAACATGAAATGGGTTCAAACTTTAGTTATAGTTCGAATTTAGACATGTACCCGAAATGGGGGAAAATATCGCCAAACTTACGAAACTTGATTTTATGGATTTAAACGGTTAATGATATGAGGAATTGTTGTAATTGATATAACAGGTCCCTTGTGGTGTTGTTTAACCCACAGTGGGGTACTTGGTGGATCCGGTTGAAAGCCCGAAGAGAAATAATATCGGTTAAAAGATAAATTACGCACCCACTGTGAGTACAGTAGATTTCGCATGTTTATATTTGTTTTATGTAAGCTTTGCCTGCTGAGACCTGTTGCTTCAATTATTTGTTTGGAATTCTACTAATTTGCATAGATTTAGATGCACATTCTTACTTGTTGCATGTCCTTTCGGTTGTTGTGCATCTAGTGATGGACCGGTGGGTCGCATCGATTACTCTGATGTTACTGTGCTATATGACCTGGAGCTGATCCCTCCTAGGCCCGGTAGGCAGTATGTCATCCCCGATCGTACGTTTGTCTCAGATGGTATGTTTAAATGCCGAGCTGTTGGCTCGAAGGGGCTGCGGCTCTGGTCCGTACTTTGTGTACGAAGAGGATATCCGATGTTGGTCATCTGTGTTATCCTTGGGCTTCATAAGAATTTATAAAATGCGCAATCTATGTATTCACTAAGCATTCGCTTACGTTTTAGTTGTTGTATTTTTTTTTACAGGCAAAGGAAAATCTACTGCTGGACCTTCTAGTTAGGTCATTTTGGAAGATTTGGGAGACTCGGCACCATTTTATCGGTAATTTATGTTATGAGACAATGTTGTAATATTCTGGATGATTGTAATAATTGTAATGGGTATGTAGACTTAGACTTGGTACCTCATAGCATCGTAGGGTGTTTAACACTGCTGCACTACTTGTCTTATATATTTTAAATGCTTCCGCACTTAATTTAGGGTATCAGATCATTAAGTATTATTATGATTGATGATTAATCCTGGGTGAATTGTAATTGGTGGTTGTTGTGGCAAGGGTGTCACACGAGATGGTATCAGAGCAGTTGTTTGAGATTCAAGTGTCCGTGAGGTCTTGATCTCAAACATTAGGTAATGATATGTAGTGGTTTAAGTAATGATCTGAACTAAGATAGGTTACGATCTAGTAATTATAAGAGATTGACTATCATACGGGACAAATGAATGGTGTCTTTAAGTTTATGACATGTTGCTAAACAAATTATATGTTTATATTACAGAACATGTCTGGAGGAGGAATGACACCTGAAGAAGCCAGAGAGATGATGCTAGCTATGATGGCTGAGCAGAATCGAATGATTCAAGATCAGTTTCGGGCTCGAGATGAGGCCGAAGCTAAACGAAGAGAAGATAAGAGGAAGAATAAGGAAAGAGAGAAAAGCAATGACGAACAAGATGACAATACTGGGTCATCTAATAAGCCCAGGGGCTGTCGGTTTAAGGATTTTAAGGGAAATGGAGCAGTCGAGTTTAATGGACTCGGTGATGCTGTTGCTGCTCTGGAATGGATAACAACCACAGAACGGACATTCCGAATCAGTGATTGTGCTGAGAAGGACATGGTCCGGTTCGCTACTGCTATGTTCACCAAAGACGCAGTAATGTGGTGGAATTCAATGGTGAATGCCTTAACAATGGAGAAGGTTTTTAGAATGACATGGGCTGAGTTTACTGAAATTTTCACTCAGCAATACTGCCCGGCCGATGAACGCCGAAGACTAGAAGCTAAGTTCATGACACTAATTCAGGGGACTAAGTCTGTGTCCCAATATGCGGTAGAGTTCACAAGGCTAAGTTTATTTGCGCCTCATCAGGTTGATACAGAAGAAAGAAAAGTTACTCGATTTGAGGTTGGTCTTGATTTGGAAATCCGAAGGGTGATGAGCAACGTACGTTACCCCACGTTTGCTAGTCTGCTGGAAGCTGCCAGAAATGTAGAACAGATCCTGATTATGTCAGGATATGTGATGGGGTCTGCTGATGCTGCTTCAACTAACCCAACTCAACCTTCACCGCCGAAACGTCAACGTGAAGGAGGCTACTCTGGTTCTGCACGATCATCACAGTACTCGCCACAACAGTCTTATCGTCGGCAGTCTAGTTCTCCTGGTCATGCTCATGCATGTTTCTGCTGTGGAGAATTGGGCCACTACCAAAGTGAATGCCCACGAAGATCGGATGCCTGCCATAAGTGTGGTGTATGGGGACACTACAGTAGGAATTGCAGAAGGAACGATCCAGCTGCTGCTGCTCCATCGTCGACTCGATCATTTGGAGGATCAAGTGGTGGTTTAGTCAACCGCCGAAACCAGCCAAAAAGGGGACAGACTAGTGCGTTTCAGATTACTGCGGAGGAAGCTAGGGAAAACCCGGAGGTGGATGCGGGTACGTTTATAAGTTAAATTTATGCTTGCAAAAAAAAATGATGTTTAATTCTGATATCAACAGGCCTTTTGTGTCTACTGTTTTGAGCAAACGACCAGTCATGATGCTGTTTAAGTTACTTGCTAGATTTGACATAGAAGTTACTAGTAACACTTTAGCCGAGTTAGATTACCTATATCGTAGATGCACCTTAGAAAATTAAAGATGTAGTTTTCAAATTTGGATCTTACTCCGATAGCATTTAGTGAATGTAACGTGATAAATATAGAAGATGTCGACGTTATAAATAAGAATGACAAATGTCAAGAAGGACTGATATTTGCTATAAAGGTGGAAAAATGAGTCATTTTAGAAGAGTACTTTAAGATTCTATATGTAACTTCATCAAAGTTTATGATTCCGAAGATAGCATGAATTTAAGTATTAGGAAAAGTTGTTACTGATATAGGTAAGATGATGATTGTGGAAAAAGAATACTCTAGTATCTGAGTAGGCATTAGATGAAAAGCCAAAATGGATTTTGAAGCTTTGAATTGGAAAAGATGTTTAAAATATCGTGAGAATTTTTATGTAATTGGAATCAAGGAAATTGTTTCAATATCAATATATATATATATATATATATATATATATATATATATATATATATATATATATATATATATATATATATATATATATATATATATATATATATATATATATATATATATATATATATACGAACATTATATGAGGAAACCAAAAATAGAAATTTGAGAGAAACTGTACGAGGGTATGATAATGGTGTTCATACTGTATGAGATTTAGAATCTACAATGTGAGGTATAAGTAAGATATGTACGTGAGTTGTAATCAATTAAAAAGGAAATATAATGCTACTTGAGGATAGTATACTTATTGATATGGTAATTGATCAATAAGAAAGTTAAAGAGACTTTGGACAGTAATGAAATTTGCTTATACCGCAAAGAAAGGTTTAATACTACGATTCGGAATCTAAGGGAGATTCGGAGGTGGTCATAAGTTTTGTTTAAATTCTGGTGCCGATTAATTAAGTCGTAACTACTGCATTTGTGCAATCAATGTTAGTCTTTTGGTCTAAGTTGACAGTTGTTATTAATGTTGAAATTTCTTAACAACACATTAGTTAGCGTAGATCATGTGTATCATGATTGTACTTTAGTGATTGAGGAGGAAGAACTCAATCCTGACTTGATTTCAATAGAGATCAGTGATTTGATACGATAATTAGAAAGAACTTATTTAATATATGTGACAAGACACATGTAGTTTGCAATGAAGGAATAATAAAGATAACTACGTCGAAGGGAGGCGAGCGAATTGTATATATGAGTATTGGAGAAGTGGGGATCAATGTCTAAAGTTGATTGTTAGGTCCCGAAAGCTGATTGCTTAGGGCTGTGAGTTTTGTTTGGTATATGTTATTGATACCAAGACTTTTCTGGTGTGTCACTTGAATGACAAGTGAAATTTTGTGTTGACTTGATTCCTAGAGCTCCTCCAATAGATTGTTGTTCGTATCGCTATGCATCTACTGAAAGGTAAGAGATGATGAAACAACTTTAGGAGTTATCAGATAAGGGCTTCGTTAGATTGAGTTCTATGCCATGGGGAGCCTGATATTGTTTATAAAACAGAGGATGTCATAATGAGAATGTGTATAGATTAACATGATTTGAACAAATTGACTATAACAAGTAAGTATTCGCTGCCAGGAATTGATGATTATTGATCAGTTGCAAGGGGTTGGTTATTATGCAAAGATTGATTTATGTTCAGGATATCACTAGTTGAAAGATTTGTAAGGAGAAAATACTGAAAATGGATTTCAGGGATAGTTACGAGTATTTTGTTATGCCATTTGGGATAGCCAACACCCCAACTAATTCATGGACATTATGAATAAAGATTTGTATATCAATGTTGGGGGAAAATCTGTAATCGTAATTATCGATGATATGCTGGTATAAGTTTATAGTTGAATATGTCTTATTAGAGGAGTTGTTTCATGTTCAACTTTTGGTTTGCTTTACAAGTAGGATTATGCACCCATATAGCTATGAGTACAACTTACCTACCTCGACAAATGGTCAAAATGAATGAACTATTTTCATATTTGAATACATGATGAGATCATGTATTTTGGATTTAAGTATCAACAAAAAGGAACAAGTTAGCACTATAGTGTATTGGTTTATTGAGAATAACAGAAAATCTAGGAATCTGTTATCTCCTTTGGAATTATCTAAGGAAATATCGAAATAGCACTTGGTGTTTTATGTGGAAAGTTTTATGTAATCTTCACAACTGGTAACGAAGATTAGGCTGATTATACTGAATTAGAAATCATGAAGAGTTAGTATATGTTGAAAAATCGGAATATATTATGAATAAGGTAGTAATGAAGAATAAGAAACAAAGAGATAGAAATGGTGCTTGTATGTTGGAAGCATCATAAAGGAGCAAATCATACATGGGAAACTAAGTCAGAAATGTTGAGAAAGTATCCGAAACTGATTGAATCCGAGTAACTTCGAGGACGAAGTTGAGCGTGGTGGAGCCCATGCTGTAACATCCTCGGATTTATTTTAATGTATTTTGGTTAATTAAGTGGAAAATATATATTTAAGTTAAAATTAAGCAATTATTATGTATTTGGGTTATTTAGAAGTTTGTTGCTAATTTTAAGAAAATTGAACTCAGAATCATTGTTATGGAATATTAAGGAATTAAAAAGTTATTTATGATAATTCTAAGATTAAATCAGTATTTTATGGAACCGGTTAGTTCGAGTGATGAAATGTGCAAAAATGACGAAAGTTGTATATAAAGGGCAATAGGCTTCATTTTTCTATTTTACACTATCTCACTACTTTATCTCTCTAGAAGTTCTCTCTACATCTCTCTAAGTTATCTCACAAACCGACCGTCAGATTTTTGAGAATTATACGTCATCGGAAAGATATCGAGGAGTACAACAACAATCTACAAACGGATTTCAGATTTCATACGAATTGAGGTAAGAATCGACACTTTTAAGTTTGTTGTTTCGGTTTTGAAGAACTAGAAATTTCGAATCTATCATTTTATGCAAATTGAAGCTTGTTTTGCTTGAAACATTGCTAGAATGTGATAGTATATGCATAGTAGAATCGAATCTAGGTGTTATACATGATATATTAATGAGTTTCAGCCTAAAAAATGAAGGATTTAAGTTGAAATGATGAACAGACTCGAATATGCCAAGAACAGAGTCGAAATGCAAGAACAAACTCGAGTTTGGTACTAGATTCGAGGGTGTACCCTTAGATTCGAAGGTATGGGGTTCGAATCTACCCCTAGATTCGAAGGGTAGTTCGAATCTGATGCAAGGTTCGAATCTGATCATCAGAGTTGATGGTAGGTTCGAATCTAATCCATTAAATTCAAGTTTAATGCCTAAAATTGAGAAATATACTCTCTAAACTTGTATATTTTGAATGAAACTTATAAACAACACATAGAATGGCAAGAGTTATTCAAAGGACAATGTATGAACATGAAATGGGTTCAAACTTTAGTTATAGTTCGAATTTAGACATGTACCCGAAATGGGGGAAAATATCGCCAAACTTACGAAACTTGATTTTATGGATTTAAACGGTTAATGATATGAGGAATTGTTGTAATTGATATAACAGGTCCCTTGTGGTGTTGTTTAACCCACAGTGGGGTACTTGGTGGATCCGGTTGAAAGCCCGAAGAGAAATAATATCGGTTAAAAGATAAATTACGCACCCACTGTGAGTACAGTAGATTTCGCATGTTTATATTTGTTTTATGTAAGCTTTGCCTGCTGAGACCTGTTGCTTCAATTATTTGTTTGGAATTCTACTAATTTGCGTAGATTTAGATGCACATTCTTACTTGTTGCATGTCCTTTCGGTTGTTGTGCATCTAGTGATGGACCGGTGGGTCGCATCGATTACTCTGATGTTACTGTGCTATATGACCTGGAGCTGATCCCTCCTAGGCCCGGTAGGCAGTATGTCATCCCCGATCGTACGTTTGTCTCAGATGGTATGTTTAAATGCCGAGCTGTGAGCTCGAAGGGGCTGCGGCTCTGGTCCGTACTTTGTGTACGAAGAGGATATCCGATGTTGGTCATCTGTGTTATCCTTGGGCTTCATAAAAATTTATAAAATGCGCAATCTATGTATTCACTAAGCATTCGCTTACGTTTTAGTTGTTGTATTTTTTTTACAGGCAAAGGAAAATCTACTGCTGGACCTTCTAGTTAGGTCATTTTGGAAGATTTGGGAGACTCGGCACTATTTTATCGGTAATTTATGTTATGAGACAATGTTGTAATATTCTGGATGATTGTAATAATTGTAATGGGTATGTAGACTTAGACTTGGTACCTCATAGCATCGTAGGGTGTTTAACACTGCTGCACTACTTGACTTATATATTTTAAATGCTTCCGCACTTAATTTAGGGTATCAGATCATTAAGTATTATTATGATTGATGATTAATCCTGGGTGAATTGTAATTGGTGGTTGTTGTGGCAAGGGTGTCACATTAACTTACGCCCAAGCTACGGAACTTCTATCCAAGATCTCCCTACCTTCACCTACTGACCCCCATACTCCTCAATCCTCACCATCACCATCACACACTTCACCCTCAACCCAATCCAAACAGTCAACCCATACACCTCCATCCCCCAAAGATCTAACTTTGAAGGATCAGTTGTCTGTGCTGACCAACAAAGTTGGTTCTTTGGAAACCTTTATGACCTCCCTACCTTCCATTATTTCAGACTCTGTGCCTGCCCAGCTTCAGGGGTTTCTTGATTCATTGAGGACTTCTTTTCCAACCCCTACTCCCCAAGATGACCATTCTTCTCAGCTTCTTACACTCACTGCACAGCTGCAACAACTATCCCCTTCCCTTTCATCAATTCTTTCTCATCAGCAGGGTTCCATGTCCACACTGTCAGTTGTTTCCCAACAGCTGTCAGCCCTTGTTGAAACTTACTCAAACACTATCCCATCCACTTTAGCTAGCCTGAATACCTTAGCGGTCTCTCTGTCCAATTCTGTGTCCTCAAACTATGATGATATGCAAGATTCTCTTGAACTAACTCTTGTACAGCTTCAAAATTTGGTGTTCACAGCATCTGACAGGGAAGCTATCTCCCAGTTGTCATCCCTGGCCACTTCTCATTCTTCTTCTCTTCAAACCTGTATTACCCAACTTGCAGAGGTTAAGGACAATTTGGCTTTCTTCGTGCATAGCCTTGTTGGTTCCAAACCTGCTGCCAAAATTGCTGCTACCCAGCCTGTTGGATCCGTTCCTTCAGGCAGACCTGTTGTTGAAGGCTCTTTGCCATCTTCTTTAAAGGGGGGAAAAGATATCTGCCTCAAAGACCAAGTCTAAGGGGAGAAATCTTCATCTCCCTCTATGGAGAAATCAGCTTCAATAGGGCAAGCAACAGGTATTTCCCAAATAGGTCCTGTTGTAGGTGTCTCCAAGATTTCTGAAACTGCTCAGTCTACTCAGATTGGATGTCCAAGCCCTGCACCATCCAAGGGGGAGGAATCCATTGCTGAGGGCAAGCCAAGCAGGAGGAGACATCTTATTTTAGAACAAACTGAAGAAGAGGAAACTGAAGCTGTTATGGACACAACAACAAATGGTAAAGAAAAGGCCTCAGTAGACACTGCCTATCTCAAAGCTGCTCAGTTCAAATTTGACAAATCACAAGCCAAAGAAATGGATGTTGCACTTAATACCTATTATCAAAGGAAAGAAGAGCAGCTTTGAGATTCTAGAGAGACAAAAGAAGGAAGCAGCCTATGCTAAAGTTGTCAAAGCCTTTGCAGCCAAGGAAGCTAAAAAGATAAAAATGCCTTCCTTGCATGTGCAATGGAAATTACTGGAGGCTGCAAAAGAGTCAATGAATGAGAAAGAAGGAGCAGAGTACACAGGCCTTAGTAACTAAGTCAAAGCCTGTATCCTCATCTGTCACATCCTTGCTTTAATCACGCTTGCTTATCCCAGGAATAAATAACAACATGCATAATATATCACATTAACGTTAAAGCTAGCATAAGAACTAAATACAGTACTAAAATACAGTCATGCACTACACGTGCTACAAGGTGCGTTGCTAAATTACTAAAACATTGCAATATAAATAAAAGCAGCTACCCAGATCCCAAGGCATCATAAAGTTGTACCACAAGCTGAAAAGTGAGCTAAAGTCCTCTGGGTTGATAAGAAAATAGACCTAAGCAGATGGCCCAGCTTGCTCTTCACCTTTTCCTGCAAAAATTGTGAGTAGCAACTATAAGCTAATTGCTTAGTGAGTTAACAGATATTCATGATGCATGTAAGATATGTGGCGAAAGTGCCTATAAAGGCTGTAATGCTTGCTTGCTTAATACCCAGAATGAATGCTTGCACAATTGAGACATTTCACGCTGAAAGGAGTTGCCACCACTAGGGGTTACCATTGACAGATGATCAATCTGTGATGCGGGGCTAGCTACCCGCATAATGCTTGGGATAGTGGTGAACATCAGAATTGCTTGCTCAAATGTAAAATGCTTATGAGATGCACAAAGAAACGCTCAAACAAGGCTTGCTGTATAATATGCGGAATTATAAACAGATAACAATAAATTATGCACATTAATAGATCAGATGTAAGATCCGGCTAAGCTGGACACCGCCTGTACCACAGTGTTCGCCTTCACTCACAAAAGTCTATTGAAGTCCAAAGAAGGCATATAGAAGCAAAATATGTCTCAATTACATAAAATACATGTAAACAAGAATAACTGTTACTCACAATACTGTCTTATTCTTTGAAATATTCTGAAATGCTTGCTAGGGCTTATCTATGCTTTATTTTGCTTTGAAACGCTTGCACTTGCTTATCTAGGCTTTAATATATTCTAGCACTGGCTTTGACTCTTAACCGAGCTAAACTGTTAAATTTAATATCTGTAGTGTTGTGAAATATATGTAATTTAACATTACAGAATATATGCTAAATTAATAATGCTAGCTTAAAATTCCAACATCTACAAACCATAACTTCTAGCTAAATATCTTGCTAATTATTTTGTTAATTTATGCGCTGCTCATGAATTTAATCAATTAGATTCAAATTTAGGGAGGGGGTTCGAATTTATGTATTTAATTCGAACATGGAGCTAATTTCGAATGCATAGTCTCGAACTTAGAGCTAAATTCGAACATATAGTCTCGAACATAGGCTAAATTCGAACCCAAGGTTTCGAATTTAGCTATATTCGAATTTGTTCTATGCATTTCGAGTTTGTTTGTGTTTTGCAGCTTTCAAACATATATTTCTAAGTCTATAATCATGCATATGCTAAGGAATAATTCTAGTTTCGATTCTGTTATACATAATCTATCAGAATCGAGTTAAAATCCAAACAATAATAGCTTTAATCGGATCAAAAAATGGGGATTTTGAACTCTTTTCTCAAAACCGAAAGTAAGGAAGCATTAAACGTCGATTCTTACCTCAAATTCGTATGAAATCGCGCATTCAATAGCAGATCCGTGTAGTACTCTTCGAGATCTTTCCGATGACGTATAGAACTCGAGATTTGGCCGGTCGGTTTGGGAGAAAAGCTAGAGAGAAGGTCGGGTTTTAGAGAGAGGAGCTCTGAAATAGAGAATTGGCTTTGCAAGAATGAGAAATAAGACCTTCAGCTCCTATTTATATTTAAATTCAAAATTACATCTTTTAACGCAAATTGCTCAAAAACAGATAAAATAAAAGCAAGGTGTTATAGTATGAGCCCATCACGCTTGCACTTCGTCCTCGAATTACCTAGGGCTCAAAGAGATGCGGATATCGAACTCTCATGTCTTGCTCAGATTCCCAGGTCTGGGAAATACCATGAGAAGTTCTCCAGTGCACCAATACCATTGCCACTTCTCGATTCCTTAGCTTCTTCATCTTTGTCTTTAGAATGACCTCAGGCTCGTCACATTGCAGCTTCTCGTTGATCTTGTAAGTCAGATGATCGGCCCATTTTTCTCTTTCGCTTTCGTTGCACTTCCTTAGTTGCGAAACGTGAAATACAGGGTGTATGTTGGACAGTTCACTCAGCAAGTCCAACAGATAAGATTGAGTTCCAACACGTTCGATGATCTTGAAAGGACCAACGAATCGTGGTGCTAATTTGGCACGCTTGCCGAATCTAAACACACCTTTCATCGGCGAGACTTTTAGTACCACATAATCGTCCTTCTGGAATTCTAAAGGCTTATGGCGCTGATCGTGATACGTATTTTGTCGAGATTGAGCGGTTTCCAATCGTTGGCGAATGATTCGAATCTTGTCGTTAGTCTGTTGAAGTAATTGAAGACCAGCGATTGGTGCTTCACCGGCTTCATGCCAACAAGTAGGCGTTCGACACTTGCGTTCGTATAAGGCTTCAAAAGGTGCGGCTTTAATCGATGAGTGGTAGCTATTGTTGTAAGAAAACTCTGCTAGCGGCAAGTGATCGTCCCAATTACTGCTAAACTAAAGTACACAAGCCCTCAGCATGTCTTCGAGTGTAAGGATTGTGGGCTCGCTTTGGCCATCAGGCTGCGGATGATATGCCTTGCTCATTCTGATCTTGGTGCCTAATCCATCTTGTAATGCACTCGAGAACCTCTAAGTGAATTGGCTGTCACGGTCGGAAACAATTGACAGAGGCACACCGTGTCGAGTAACGATCTCCTCTATGTAAATCTTAGCCAGCTTCTCTAGTGAGTAATTCTCGCGAATGAGAATGAAGTGCGCGAATTTGGTTAAACGATCCACGATCACCCATATTGCATCATGCTGTCTTCGTGTAGTCGGCAACTTTGACAAAAAATCCATCGTTATGTGATCGAAATTCCACTCGGGGATCGGTAGAGGTTGTAGACTGCCATAAGGCTGCTGATGCTCCGCTTTAACTAATCGGCATGTAACACAATTAACGACATATTGGCCTACGTCTCTTTTCATACCAGGCCACCAATACTCGGTTTTTAGATCGTTGTACATCTTGGTGCTGCCGGGATGTACAAAAAAGTTAGAATAGTGAGCTTCCGAAAGAATTTTCTGTCAAACATCACCAATTTTGGGAACCCAAACGCGATTCTTGAAGAGCTTTAAGCCACGAGGGCTATCGATTAAGAATTGATATTGCCCTTTCATATCCTCAGAGTTGAGGTTTTCTTTTTTTAGGGCTTCGGCTTGACCAACTAGAATTTCATCGATCAAAGTTGATGAAAACGAAGTATGAGTCAGGGTATAGAGACATTTAGTGGAATAAGATTTACGACTCAATGCATCGGCCACCACATTCGCTTTGCCGGGGTGATACAGAATTTCACAGTCATAGTCTTTGATGAGTTCCATGGAGCGTCGTTGGCGCATGTTGAGCTCCTTCTGACTGAAAATGTACATAAGACACTTGTGATCTGTATATAACTGACATTTGGTGCCGTAGAGGTAATGACGCCACGTTTCTAACGCGAAAGTCACTGCAGCAAGTTCAAGATCATGAGTCGATTGACTCTTTTCTTGATCATTGAGTTGGCGAGAAGCATATGCTATGACTCTGCCTCTTTGCATCAGAACACACCCAAGCCCTTGATATGAAGCATCGCTGAAGACCACAAAGTCTTCATTGCCTTCGGGTAAGGCCAGAATAGGTGCTTCGGTGAGTTTTTACTTTAAAGTTTGAAACGCGGTTTCTTGAGCTTCTTCCCAAATAAAGGGAACATTCTTGTGAGTAAGCGAAGTAAGAGGCACGAATAATTTAGAGAAGTCCTTATGAATCGATGGTAGTAACCCGCCAATCCCAAGATACTTCGGATCTCAGTAGCTGATTTGGGAGCTTCCCAATTTTGAATGGCTTCTATTTTAGAAGGATCTACAGAGATTCCTTCACCAGATATCACATGTCCAAGAAACTGTATCTGATAAGATACAAGATTTTACAAGTTAACGCTGAGCATGAATATTAAAGAAAAGATAAACTTAAAGTGAATAAATCGAGATTGAGAGCACCTGTCGCAACCAAAATTCGCATTTAGAGAACTTGGCATAAAGCCGCTCCTTGCGCAGCAACTCTAGCAGTTCTCTAAGATGCACAGCATGCTCAACTTCGGATTTGGAATAGATGAGAATATCGTCTATAAAGACGATAACAGCCTTGTCAAGCATTGGCCTACAAACACGGTTCATGAGATCCATGAATGCCGCAGGAGCGTTTGTAAGGCCAAAGGGCATAACAAGAAACTCGTAATGCCCATATCTGGTACGGAAAGCTGTTTTGGAGACATCTTCTTCACGAACTTTGAGCTGATGATACCCAGATCTAAGATCGATCTTTGAGAAGTAACTGGCTCCATGAAGTTGGTCGAAAGGATCGTTTATTCTGGGCAATGGATATTTGTTCTTTATTGTTACCTTGTTCAACTCCCTATAATCAATGCACATCCGGAGAGTCCCATCTTTCTTCTTAACGAATAGAACAGGAGCTCCCCAGGGAGATGAACTTGGTCGTATGAGCCCTTTGTCAAGCAGCTCTTGCAATTGCTTCATCATTTCTAGCATCTCAGCTGGTGCAAGTCGAAATGGGGCTCGAGCAATTGGTGTCGCGCATGGCACTAAATCAATTCAGAACTCCACCTGACGGTCTGGTGGGAGTCCAGAATGTCCTCGGGAAAGACATCGGGAAACTCAGAGGCTATCGGTACCTCGGCTAAAGCTTTCTTTTCAGACTTAGCATCTATTTCATATGCTAAGTATGACACGCAACCTTTAGCTATATGTTTTCTAGCTTTCACTACAAAAATTAAACATAATTCACCTTTCTTTCTGTCACCATAGATGCAGATACTGCGGCCATCAGGAGTAGTGAGCTTTATTAACTTCTTCTTGCAGAAAATGTTGGCTTCATGACGATCAAGCCAATACATACCCACGATGACTTCGAATTCGTGAAAGTCCATCGGAATAAGGTCAAGTTGGAAAGTACAGTTATCAAGCAGAATTATGCAGTCGTGGTAAATATTATCGGTAGACACGCACACGTTACTGGCCGTTTCGATATCAAATATAATAGGTAGAGTAGTCGGAGTAATTCCAAGCTTAGATGAAAATGCACTTGATATAAAAGAATGATTGGCTCCTGAATCGAATATAACTCTAGCAGGAACAGAGTTAACAAGAAACGTACCAGATACCACATCTGGTATTTCCTTCGCTTGCTCGGCCGTTATTTGGAATGCGCGGTTCTGACTTCGTGCTGGCTCGTTACGGCGGCTAGAACCTCCACGTGATGTGCTATGTCGGGCCGACTGATTTTGTCTTTGCTGCTGTTGTTGTTGTTGAGGTAAGTGTTGTTGCTGCTGTAGTCGTGGATGATGTTCTGCACTCGGATAAACTAAACTGAACGGATGCGTGCATGCCCGCTCAGTATGTCCAGGACGTAAACAATTGTTGCAAACCGTAACTTTGTTAGGACATTCTTCACTGCTATGCCTTATTTCGTTGCACACATAGCATCTCACATCATTGGGGTTACAACGCCTAATGTGTGACTTATGGCAGCGGCGACACTGCCTCGGCTCAGAATGTACCGCATAAGATCGAGATTGCTATGCCGGAGGTGAGTTAAACTGTCGGTACTGAGACTGCTGTGGCTGAGAAAATCTGGATGAAGATCCAGAATAACTTCCAGTACGTGACTTCTTGGGCGGTGACAGACAAGTAGGGTTGATAGATGAAGCAGGAACTCCTCCAGCCCGAATAAAGTCCTGCTCGAGAATTCGAGCAGCTTCCACGACATCAGCATAGTTGGTGTACCTTTGGTGCTTCAAGAACTTCTGATACTCGGGATGTAGACCCATAAGAAAACGATCGATCGCTCTTCAGTAGCAACTTGATAGTCAGACAATAGGCTAAGTCGGGTAAATTCAATCTCATACACAGTCACCGATTTGGTTCCCTGAGTAAGAGACATCAGCCTCTCTTCCAGTCGTTTCTTTTCATCAGCCGGGCAGTACTGACGAAAGAAGATCACTTTAAATTCATCCCAAGATAGGGACTTAATCCAGTTAACTCCATGCATGTTCTCTTGAGATCTCCATCACATAACAACGCCACCCTCAAACAGCATAGTGGCAAAGCTGACCTTTGACCCTTCAGCACAGTCGCTAATAAGAAATATTCGTTCGATGCCAGTGATCCACTCGAGCGCTTCGATAGAGTTTGCATCTCCTTTGAAAGGCTGAGCTCCGCAAGCTTTGAAGTAACGGAAGTTGCAGCCCTTAGGAGGGACTACAGGGGCTTCCTCCTCGTCAGTGTCGTCGTCCCGACATCCAGTATCATCATGCTGCTGCTTCCTACATTCTTCTCTACGCCTAGTTTCGGCTTCATCACGAGCACGAAACTGATCTTGCAAGAACTTAGCTGGACGCTCGTTGTTCTCATTAAGCATAGTTTGCATTATTTGCATGATCTGTTCAGGAGTGAGTCCACCTCCAGCTCCTTCACCGGATCCAGACATGTTTAGAAATAATATAAATACTACTTGCATAAGAATAGTGTTGGGAAATAGTTTAAGTAGGTTCAAGCTGTTAGTTAGACTTCTCAAACTGTTAGTAGAGTTTTTATGTAAATCCAAAGTTCATGCTGCTAGTTTAAGAAACTCGAGCTGCCAGTGTAAAAGTTCAAGCTGCCAGAGTAAATCAACTCGAGCTGCTCTGTTCATGCTGTCAAGTGATTCAAGCTGCTCAACAGTTTCATTAAACAGAAAGTGCTGATTTTCAGGAAAAGATATATATTCAAAGATTCCAGCATATCTACTATCAGAGAAGTCATGGTTCGTCAAGGAAACATATCAAGAAGCAATATAAATACATAGAATAGGTCTTTCTATTGTATAGGAGTTTTCTACATATTCGAGTCTGTAATTGCTTTGTTGAATAAGTTTTCATAAGCCTCTAAGGTTGTAAAACCCTAAGAATAGTCTGTGTTTTTCGTCTAATCAAACAGATTAGAGGTGATTGTAATCATTGAATTCAGCAATACAAGCAGTCTTGATTATTTATTGTGTTTATCTGCTATTTGTTCTGAAAGTTTTTGTTAAAATAGTTAAGTGTTATTCCGCAAACTTCTTAATTAAACTTTGATTCAAAGCAAGATTATTGATTTATACTCTGAAAAATTCAAATCAGTTAGTCTTGGTTAATTAGTTTTAGATCCTGACAAGTGGTATCAGAGCCACAGGTTGTTCTTTGTTTTTCAAAGTCGAAAACTTTCTTTTAAATTTTTAATCTTTTGCAATGGAATTTGAAATAGCAGCAGTGGATCTGGGCAAGGACTCAAAGTGCCTATGCTCAAGCCCACTGAGTTTGAGATGTGGAAACTCAAGATTCAACAGCATATCCAATTTATTGACTATGCCATATGGGAAGCTGTTGAATTTCCTCCTGTAGTTGATCCAGAACTTGATGATGAGGGAAAACCAGTCAAACCCCTCCAAAAACTGAACTTGAAAGGAAGGCTAGAATGAATGAAGTGAAAGCTCTTACACTTTTACAAATAGCCATTCCTAATGCTTATCAACATCAGTTCAAAAAGTTTTAAATGCTCATTCTGTTTGGAATGCTTTAGAGAAAAGATTTGCTGGTAATGCCAGTACCAAGAGAAATCAAAAGGATCTTTTGAAACAGCAGTATGAGAACTTTTCTGGTGGCAAGAATGAAAACCTTACTCAAATCTTTGACAGGTTTAACAAACTGATAAGTGAATTAGAAAGTGCAAAAGTCAGCGTGGATCAAGATGAAGTCAACAGAAAGTTTCTCAGATCTCTTGGAGAAGAATGGACAGTTTATGCTGCCCAATGGAGAACAAAAGACACTCTTGATGAGATAGAACTGGATGATCTGTACAACAGTCTGAGAGTGTTTGAGACTGAGATTGATGCTAAAAAGAAATCTTTTTCTTATAATCACAATACTGCTCTTCTGTCTTCTGAAAAATCTAACAGCAGTGATTCCTTTTCAGGTGGTGATAGCAACTCTACTGAAGCTCACTATGAGGCTTTTGTGGCCAATGATGGACTCTTTGCCCTAAATACTGAAGACTTAGAACAAATTCATCCAGATGATCTTGAAGAGATGGATTTAAAATGGCAACATGCAATGCTGACCATGAGGGCCAAAAGATTTCTTAAAAGAACTGGAAGGACCAACTTTCAAGCTAAAACAGAAGGCAAACCAGCCTTTGATAAGACAAAAGTTGAGTGCTACAAGTGTCATATGCTTGGTCACTTTGTCAGGGAATGTAGATCTCAAGGACAACAGTCATCAAGGACTCCACAGCCCAATCAGATATCATCATCAACAGCACTTGTCTCCCAAGAAGACAATGTGTTTGATTGGAGTGATCAGACAGAGGAAGAATTTCAGAATCAAGCTCTGATGGCAGAAACATCAACTGTCTCTTCCACTGAACTACCAGCTGAGGTAAATTCTAAACTCTGCTCTCAATCATGCAAGAATATGGTTAAAAAATACAGAGATCATAATGAGAGCATGTGCAAAACTCTAGCTAAGATGGAAGAAAGGAGATATGAATACATGCAAGCCATAGAAGATCTTGAAAAACAGATCAATGACTATAAGGATAATGAGATTCAAATGGGACATGATAGAACATATCATGAGTGGGAGAAAAAGGAACTAAATAAGAAAATAGAATCTCTGCATAAAAAGGTAGAAGAGACTGAACAAAAGGTGTTAGAGGCTAATAAAAAACTAGAATCTGTTAACATAGATCTTGGTAACTTCAAGTTGGCAAATCAAAAGCTGGAACACCTAATGGAAGTCCAATTTAAAGATAGGGTAAAATCTCAGGTTCATCCCAAAGAAGGCATAGGATACAGGGCAACTCCACCTCCATATAACAACAAGTACATTCATCCAATGAGTGAGGTTGCTGATAGACTTGTCAATGAACCACTAGATGAGTCTATGACTATTATAGATCCTATCCTTGATAACAAACCTGAATCAAAAGAAGATCAGATTCAAAAGAGAGACTGTGAGTCTATAGCAGTTGAGAAAGACCCCAAAACAATGAGTGCACCCATAGAGATCCAAGCCCCCAGTAAGAAAGGAAAAGAGAAGATGAGTGTATGCAATGCTGCTCCACAAGTTTCTGTACATTCTAACTGTAACACTGCATCTTCATCAAAGAATAATAAAAGAGGTACCAATGTTCCAGTCTGCACATGCCAAAAGCATGGTGTGCAAAAGTTTCCCAAACAACAGCAAGTAAGGGGAAATCAGAGGAACAAGAACCAGAAATTGTCAAATAAATCTGGATCTCCAATTCAAACAGTCAAAAGGTGTTTTCACTGTGGAAGGAAGAATCACTTGGCCAAGGATTGTTTTTATAAACCAACTGTTGCAAAACAGACTGTAATTCATAAAAAGTCAAGTCCTATTCATGGAAAAACTTCAAAGGTAAAACCTTCCACATCAGTTCCAAAGAAAACAGTTGATCACAGGCTTTCAAAAGTTAATAAAAAAACAGTCCACACACCAAAAACAAGTTTTGGCAAAGCCTAAATTAAGTTTTAAACAAATATGGTGTGTCAAGGACAAATTTTCAGATCAAACTGCTGATACAAAAGATCAGACTGCTAAGCCAAATTCTTAAGCTGTTAGTGCAAATTCTGAAGCTGTTAGCACTAACAACACAGATCAGACTGCTAAGCATCAATCTGGAACTGCTAGTGCATCATCTGAGACTGTTAGAAGAAAAGATGATCAAAATACCTGGATACCTCATATAATCACTAAATACTCTCCAAAGACTCCATCAGTAGATCTCACTAAATATAAGAAGTCAAAAACAGTGTTTAGTTATGTCAATGTACAAGGCCAACCCAAAACCAATTTGGTTTGGGTTTACTCCACTACTGACTAAGCTTCCACTTGTGCAGGGCAACCACAGGTCTCCTCATAAAACAAGATAGCATTTGGACAGTGGATGCTCTAGACACATGACAGGCAATTCTGAGTGCTTGTCAAATTTCAAAGGCTTTGATGGAGGTTTTGTTGCATTTGGAGGCAACTCAAAAGGAGGTAAGGTTACAGGTAAAGGTACTGTTAATGTAGGCAACATGACATTCCATGATGTTTTGTATGTTGAACAGCTTAATTACAATTTATTAAGTGTCTCTCAAATCTGTGACAAACAAAACATTGTTCTGTTTACAGATTCTGAGTGCATTGTCCTTTGAAAAGATTTCAAAATTCCTGAAAATCTTGTTTTACTAAGAACACCAAGAAAGGACAATGTTTACTGTTTGGACACAGATCTTTTATCTAAATCAAATACTTTAAGCTGTTTGATATCCAAAGCATCATCCAATGAGTCTGCTCTTTGGCATAGAAGGATGTGTCACATGAACTTCAAGTCCATGAATGTTTTAGTCAAAAAGAATCTAGTAAGAGGCTTACCACAAAAGGAGTTCATCTGTGATGATCATTGTGTAGCATGCCTTAAAGGCAAGCAATACAAAACTTCTCATAGGGCCAAAGAATTAAATTCAATCTCATCTGCTCTTCAGCTACTTCATATGGATCTATTTGGTCCAACATCTGTTTTGAGTCTGAATAAAAGGGCTTACTGTTTAGTTATTGTTGATGATTTCACCAGATTTACTTGGGTTTACTTTCTTAGGTCCAAAGATGAAACTGCTGAGCTAGTTAAGTCTTTTATCCTTAAGATAGAAAACCAATCCAACTCAAAAGTTAAGGTGATAAGATCAGACAATGGAACTGAATTTAAAAATCACATTCTAAACAGATTCTGTGAGTCTAAAGGCATTGCTAGACAATATAGTGCACCAAGAACACCACAGCAAAATGGTGTAGCTGAAAGAAAGAACAGAACATTAATTGAGGCTGCTAGAACAATGTTAGCTGATTCAAATCTGCCAATGACCTTCTGGGCAGAAGCTGTCAATACAGCCTGTAATGTTCTGAATAGGGTTCAAGTTGTCCAATCACAAGGGAAAACTCCCTATGAGTTATTCCATAACAGAAGTCCCCTAATAGCTTTCTTCAAGCCTTTTGGATGCCCATGTACTATTCTTCACACTAAGACTCACTTAGGAAAGTTTGAAAGTAAGGCTGAAGAAGGATTCTTTGTAGGATACTCAAATCAAAGCAAAGCCTATAGAGTATATAAAAGTGTGTCTAAAACCATTGAAGAAAGTGCCAATGTTGAATTTAATGAAAATACTGCAAATATCAAAGGCACTGGTCCTGATTGGTTGTTTGACTTGGATTCACTAACAAATTCTCTGAGCTTTGTTGAGTATACTGCAGAAACTGATGCATACAGGTTTGAAGCTGCCAACACAAATTTTCATGCTGCCAATACAAATTCTCAAGCTGTTGGCACAAAGTTTCAAACTGCTGCAGATTCAACCAAATGGGATGAATACATCACTCTTCCACTTCTGTCATGTGACCCTCCAAGGGTTCTGAATGCTTCACAGGATACAAATCCAGACTCTGAAGTGCCACTCCCAAGTCCTGAAAGAACAGCTCCAACTCAAAGGGAAACAGTCCCAGATTCTAGTCAAGCTGTTCCAGAAGCTGAACCATTTACTGGTCCTGATGGAGATGATACAAATCTTGGAACCTCTTTTCAGACAGAGAGAGAGCCTACACTAAGAGTTCACAAGTATCATCCTCTCAATCAAATACTGGATGATCCAAGCACTCCTGTACAAACAAGGAAAATGGTTCAAAATGAGACTGCTGGTGCTGAACAAGCTGTTCCTGAATTCAGTCTAGCTGCCTTTGAGAATGCATGTTTCATGTCTCAACTAGAACCTAAAAAGGAATCAGAAGCATTAAAAGATTCATACTGGATTGAGGCTATGCAAGAAGAGCTTCTACAGTTCAAAATTCAGAATGTATGGACTCTGGTGGATCTTCCTAAAGGTAAGAGAGCAATTGGTACAAGATGGGTGTTCAGAAACAAGAAATATGAGAGAGGGATAGTCATCAAGAATAAAGCAAGGCTTGTAGCACAAGGTTACACTCAAGAAGAAGGCATAGATTATGATGATGTATTTGCTCCAGTAGCAAGAATTGAAGCCATCAGACTATTTTTGGCCTATGCAAGCTTCAGAGGTTTTAAAGTGTATCAAACGGATGTGAAGTCTGCTTTTCTGTATGGAACAATTGAAGAGGAGGTATATGTGTGTCAACCTCCTGGTTTTGAAGACTACAAGTATCCAGACAGGGTTTACAAGCTAGACAAGGCCCTCTATGGTCTCCATCAAGCTCCCAGAGCATGGTATGACACTCTGTCATCCTACCTTCTACAGAATGGATTCAAGAGAGGCACTCTGGACAAAACACTTTTCACTAAGTCTATCAAAGATGAAATTCTACTTGTCCAAATATATGTTGATGACATTATCTTTGGCTCAACAAATGACTGTCTGTGCAAAGAGTTTGAAGCTTTAATGCACAAAAAGTTTCAAATGAGTTCAATGGGAGAACTTACTTTCTTTCTGGGATTCAAAGTCAAGCAGAAGCCCACTGGACTCTTCATAAGCCAATCAAAGTATGTAAAAGACATACTGGACAAGTTTGGTATCAAGACACCAAAGCTGCAAGTACTCCAATGGATCCTCACAAGCAGCTTCATACAGACAAAGATGGCACAGATGTGGATATTCATTTATACAGATCTCTTATAGGATCTCTTATGTATCTAACATCTTCTAGACCTGATATAGTGTTTGCTGTCTGTGTGTGTGCTAGGTTTCAATGCTTTCCAAAGGATTCTCACTTGGTTGCTGTTAAGAGAATCTTTAGATATCTCAAAGGCCAACCACACTTAGGCCTATGGTATCCTAAAGACTCTCCCCTTGTACTAACTGCTTATTCTGACAGTGACTATGGTGGATGCAACATTGACAGAAAATCCACAACTGGTGGATGTCAATACTTAGGAGCAAGACTGGTCTCTTGGCAATGCAAAAAGCAGACAACTGTGTCCACATCTTCCACTGAAGCAAAATATGTAGCAGCTGCAAGCTGCTGCTCACAGGTAATGTGGATCCAAAATCAGCTAAGAGACTATGGTATGAATTTCTTATCCACTCCTATTTATATTGACAATTCAAGTGCAATCAGCATTGTGCAAAATGCAGTGAAATTCCCAAAAACCAAGCATATAGAAATCAGATTTCACTTTATAAGAGATTGTAATGAAAAGAAGTTAATCCAAGTTACCAAAATACATACTGATGATCAGTTAGCTGATCTATTTACAAAACCTTTTGATGTAGGAAGGTTCACTTTCCTGGTATCAAATATTGGTATGGTAAACATGGATTAATTTGTTTTCATTATTATCTAACCAGTATGCTTATTTAAGGGGGAGTCACTGTTTCATTAAACAGATGCATAATTTTCAACTAACAGCTTGAGTATTTTCTCAAGCTGCTAGTGCATTTTCTCAGACTGCTAGTTATTCACTTGACCTGTCAACGTGTGCAGGGTAGTTAGGTAATTTTTAAAATGTGTGTGCGCGGGACCCAACCTTTTTCAAAACCTTTAAAGGTCCCAGTTTCGTTCAGTTGTAACTACCAGTTACAAAATTTTCTTCCACGGCCTTTCTCTTCCATCTGAACGATTCACACACACTTCTTTGCAAACCCTAAACCCTTCGTTTGATCTTCAATGGAGTTTGTTAAGGAACACAACTGTCTTCCATACACTCTAAAACACTCAGACCTTCAACCGTTCCATGACATGATGGACTTTCTTCGTCACTCCCATATCCATCATGCACTCAATATAAACCCCACAATATACATATCGCATATAGAACAGTTCTGGAACCATGCCACTGTTCAATCCATCAATGGAATTCCTTTTATCCTATCCAAGATTGATGGTACTCCCATCACCATTACTGAGGAATCCATTCGGCGTCATTTGCATCTTCAAGATGCCACAGGTATAACAGACCTAACCCTTGATGCATTACATACTGGTCTTTATGATATAGGCTATAGGGGTCCTGCTGATTCTTTTACTTTCTTAAAAGCCCATTTTTCTCCTAAATGGAAATACCTTGTACATATTATTCAGCAGTGTATGAGCCCCAAAAGAACTGGTTGGTCAGAATTTTCTTCTAACATTGCCACTGCCTTAGTGTGCTTTTCAACAGGCCAACGGTTCAATTTTTCTAACATGATTTTTCAGGGGATGTTAAGGCATCATTCCCTAAAGAGTGGGAATTTTTTGATGTATCCCAGATTTTTGACAGAAATCATTGCACATACTTGCACCACTTCTCATTTACATAAGAGGATACATGTTTCCCACAGGCACTCACTATCTTCTATAAAGAGACTTTTGAAACAAAGTGCCAATTTTTTGAGCGTTGATGTTCCATTACCCTCTGCAATGGTGAACATCATTCCAAGAAATAGAGGAGAGGGTCCTGAGCAGGCTCGGCCTATCATCACTGCTACACCCCCAGGATCCCTACCCCCTCCTCATGATACACAAATTTCTTCTGATCCTTTTGTACAGCCATCACGCCCACTTAAATTTCTATATAAAAGGAAAAGGGGACCAGGAGCTCCTTCCTCCTCAGCCCCAAGTCAACAGCCATATATCCATGTGCAGGAGGACACTTCTGCACAGAATATCCAAAGGGAACCAATTGAGGAAACTCCCATCCTCACTCAGGAGGTGAACATCTCTTCAGAGACTGTTCATATGGGTTCTGTGGCTGGCACTACTGCTGTTTCTACAAAAGAGGCACAGGACAGTGCCAACATCACTAAGACCACACCCATGGCAACAGCCAGTGTGCAAACACAAGCTGGAAGTCCCCAGAACCAAGAACAGAGGGGCCCAGAAGTTTCTACTTCTGGTATTAATGTCAGTGATAGATCACAAGCACCACAGGTGTTTTCTGATCTTGAGACTAGTCTGCAACTCATGCTGTTAACGGATCCCAAGCTGAAACCTGTTGTAGCTATGTTGGAATATCAAATGTCCATCATTGCTGCACAGGGAGCTCAGATATTTGCACTCAAGCAGGCAGAGACGGCTCAAAATAAAAGAATGGATTATCTCCATAAAGGGTTTACCCTCTGTGGGAATAAGATCATGAAATTAGAGCAGTTGATTCAAACCCAAGGGGCAAAGGTTGTAGGTCCTCCTGACCAAACCAATGCTTTCAAAAAGGGGGAGAATCAGGAGGTTCCTGAATCAGTCCAAGCAGCTCCAACAACATCAGTCCAAGCAGCCTCAACAGTTCCTCCTTCTAGGCTAACAGTCCCAACAGCTTCTCAAGCTGTTAGCCTAGAAACTCAAGTTGCTGCCCCAAAAGCAACTGGAGTTGTCATAAGGGAAGGTGTTCATGCTCCAATCAGTACAGTCCAAGCTACATCTTCTGCTGCAAAAGACAAGGGCAAGGGCATTCTTATTGAGTCTCCAAAGCATAAATTTTCTTCCAAAGAAGCCCAAATTGCCTTTGATGCTGAAGTTGCCAAACGGTTAGCAGAAGAGCAAGATAGAGAATTAGATCAGCAAACCCAGTCCCCAATGGATGATAATGAGACTCTAGGTGATTACCTAAAGGGGTTTGTGGGTAAACAAGGAGAAAAGAAGAGGAAGCTGCCAACAGGGCACTCCAAGGCTGAGCATAGAAGATTTTTAATCAATTTTGCCTTTGCAGCTGGTATTCCAAAGAAAATGGCTCAGTCCATGACTACTGAAAGGCTGCATGAAATCCATGACAAAGAAATGGAGAAAAGAAAGAAAACAAAGGTCTCCCAAGAAGTCCAACCATCAAAAGAACCAGTTCAAACTGAAGCTGCTGCCAGTGCTCCTGCTCCTACTGATCAAGCTGTTGCTTCTATTCCTACATCCGAGCCATCATCACAAGCAAAGCTACATCAAGTTAAAAGAGTGTTGTTTGAGCAACAACTGCAAAAAGCTATGGAGATAGAGAAGTTGATTGATCAACATGATTTTACAAAGCCTCTGATCAACTATTGGTATGCCAAGTCACTGGACAACCGTGACTTAAGAGTTAAGTTTGTTGTAAGAAGGGAGTCTGGACCAGAAGAAGAATTTGATACATTTTAGCAGATGGTTCAGAAGTTGACCAGAGATGAGCTAACAAAGTTGCATAATATTGGGTAAGTGACACAAGTTAGATCTGCTCTACCACAAGTGAAGCAAGTAATTAAAGATCTAAAAACAATTGTTGATCCTGAATCTGCAAGGAAAGATATAGAGGATGCTGTGAAGAAAGAGAAAAAGGTCAAGCAAGTTGATATGTTTGTCAAGTCAAGGACATACAGAATCAAATTCTCAGATGGATCTGGTATATTCTTCAATTTTGAATTTTATGATTTGCCAAAAGATATGCTACTTCAGATAAAATCTGTTAGGGTATCTTGTGATAGAGATGATATGAGGAAAGAATTTTTGAAGGCTGTAGATCAGAAACTTGCACAGTTATAAGTTTTTGAAAGCCTTGGTTTGTAAATAACAGTTTACTTATTCATTTCCATTTTTGTATAGAACTTAAAGTCTTGTGTAAAGAATTTAAGTTAGGGGGAGATTGTTGGGAAATAGTTTAAGTAGGTTCAAGCTGTTAGTTAGACTTCTCAAACTGTTAGTAGAGTTTTTATGTAAATCCAAAGTTCATGCTGCTAGTTGAAGAAACTCGAGCTGCCAGTGTAAAAGTTCAAGCTGCCAGAGTAAATCAACTCGAGCTGCTCTGTTCATGCTGTCAAGTGATTCAAGCTGCTCAACAGTTTAATAAACAGAAAGTGCTGATTTTCTGGAAAAGATATATATTCAAAGATTCCAGCATATCTACTATCAGAGAAGTCATGGTTCGTCAAGGAAACATATCAAGAAGCAATATAAATACATAGAATAGGTCTTTCTATTGTATAGGAGTTTTCTACATATTCGAGTCTGTAATTGCTTTGTTGATTAAGTTTTCATAAGCCTCTAAGGTTGTAAAACCCTAAGAATAGTCTGTGTTCTTCGTCTAATCAAACAGATTAGAGGTGATTGTAACATTGAATTCAGAAATACAAGCAGTCTTGATTATTTATTGTGTTTATCTGCTATTTGTTCTGAAAGTTTTTGTTAAAATAGTTAAGTGTTATTCCGCAAACTTCTTAATTAAAGTTTGATTCAAAGCAAGATTATTGATTTATACTCTGAAAAATTCAAATCAGTTAGTCTTGGTTAATTAGTTTTAGATCCTGACAAATAGGTATAATTCCTATTCTACCCCATTTCCCAATTCCTAAAGCAAAGTCAAAGCCTATCTCAGGTCAAGTTAAAGCCTAGATATTCGAAGCTAATATACTTGCTTAAAAGTTTGAGTCCAAGTGTTACTGCTAACACTTGAATCCCTCAAACTAATGCTCTGATACTATCCTTTCACATCCTTGCTTTAATCACGCTTGCTTATCCCAGGAATAAATAACAACAGGCATAATATATCACATTAAGGTTAAAGCTTGCATAAGAACTAAATAAAGTACTAAAATACAGTCATGCACTACACGTGCTACAAGGTGCGTTGCTAAATTACTAAAACATTGCAATATAAATAAAAGCAGCTACCCAGATCCCAAGACATCATAAAGTTGTACCACAAGCTGAAAAGTGAGCTAAAGTCCTCTGGGTTGATAAGAAAATAGACCTAATCAGATGGTCCAGCTTGCTCTTCACCTTTTCCAGCAAAAATTGTGAGTAGTAACTGTAAGCTAATTGCTTAGTGAGTTAACAGATATTCATGATGCATGTAAGATATGTGGCGAAAGTGCCTATAAAGGTTGTAATGCTTGCTTGCTAAATACCCAGAATGAATGCTTGCACAATTGAGACATTTCACGCTGAAAGGAGATGCCACGACTAGGGGTTACCGCTGACAGATGATCAATCTGTGATGCGGGGCTAGCTACCCGCATAATGCTTGGGATAGTGGTGAACATCAGAATTGCTTGCTCAAATGTAAAATGCTTATGAGATGCACAAAGAAACGCTCAAACAAGGCTTGCTGTATAATATGCGGAATTATAAACAGATAACAATAAATTATGCACATTAATAGATCAGATGTAAGATCTGGCTAAGCTGGACACCGCCTGTACCACAGTGTTCGCCTTCACTCACAAAAGTCTATTGAAGTCCAAAGAAGGCATATAGGAGCAAATTATGTCTCAATTACATAAAATACATGTAAACAAGAATAACTGTTACTCACAATACTGTCTTATGCTTTGAAATATTCTGAAATGCTTGCTTGGGCTTATCTATGCTTTATTTTGCTTTGAAACGCTTGCGCTTGCTTATCTAGGCTTTAATATATTCTGGCACTGGCTTTGACTCGTAACCGAGCTAAACTGTTAAATTTAATGTCTGTAGTGCTGTGAAATATCTAAAATTTAACATTACAGAATATATGCTAAATTAATAATTTAAAATTCCAACATCTACAAACCATAACTTCTAGCTAAATATCTTGCTAATTATTTTGTTAATTTATGCGCTGCTCATGAATTTAATCAATTGAATTCGAATTTAGGGAGGGGATTCGAATTTATGTATTAAATTCGAGCATGGAGCTAATTTCGAATGCATAGTCTCGAAATTAGAGCTAAATTCGAACATAGAGTCTCGAACATAGGCTAAATTCGAACCCAAGGTTTCGAATTTAGCTATATTCGAATTTGTTCTATGCGTTCCGAGTTTGTTCGTGTTTTGCAGCTTTCAAACATATATTTCTAAGTCTATAATCATGAATATGCTAAGGAATAAGTCTAGTTTCGATTCTATTATACATAATCTATCAGAATCGAGTTAAAATCCAAACAATAATGGCTTTAATCGGATCAAAAATGGGGATTTTTGAACTCTTTTCTCAAAACCGAAAGTAAGGAAGCATAAAACATCGATTCTTACCTCAAATTCGTATGACTCAAAGTCCAATTAAGAAGTTTGCAGAATAACACTTAATTGTTTTTAGAAAAACTTTCAGAATCAAACACAAATAAATATAATTGAATAGACAAAGTTGCTTGAATTGCTGAACTCAATGATTACAATCACCTCTAATCTGTTTGATTAGACGAAGAACACAGATTGTTCTTAGGGTTTTACAACCTTAGAGGCTTATGAAAACTTTAAACAAAAAGCAATTACAAACTTGAACGTGCAGATACTTGTTACAATAGAAAAACCTATTCTATGTATTTATAATGCTTTCTGATTTGTTTCCTTGAAGGACTCTGACTTCTCTGATAGTAGATATGTTGGAATCTTCATGTAAATATCTCTTCCTGAATATCAGCACTTTCTGATTATGAAACTGTTGAGCAGCTTGAATCACTGAGCAGCTTGAACAGAGCAGCTTGAATGAATTTACTCTGGCAGCTTGAACTTTTACACTAACAGCTCGAACTTCTTCAACTAACATCATGAACTTTGTACTTACACAGAAAATCTACTAAAAGTTTAAGAAATCTAACTAACAACTTGAACTACTTAGAATATTTCCCAACAATCTCCCTCTAACTTAAATTATTTACATAAGATTTTTAAGTTCTATACAAATAAGGAAATAAAACCAAGCAAACTGTTATTTATAAACCAAGGCTTTCAAAAAAAACTTACAACTGTGCTAGTTTCTGATTGACTGCCTTCAAAAATTCTTTCTTCAGATCTTCTCTATCACAATATATTCTCACTGATCTCATCTGAAGTAACAAAGCCTTTGGAAGATCATAAAATTCAAAATTGAAGTACATACCGGATCCATTTG
Organism: Centrapalus pauciflorus; assembly: GCA_020465985.1. Taxonomy (NCBI): domain Eukaryota; kingdom Viridiplantae; phylum Streptophyta; class Magnoliopsida; order Asterales; family Asteraceae; genus Centrapalus; species Centrapalus pauciflorus. The sequence continues at coordinate 62,157 of JAANYP010000402.1, forward strand.
CAAATTTGAGTCTTTAAGTCTTTGATTTAACAAACAGATCAACTTGTGCAATCTTCATTTCCTTGGCATCTTCTATATCTTTCCTTATTGACTCAGGATCAAAAATGCTCTTCAGATCTTTGATAGCTTGCTTTACTTGTGGAAGAGTGGACCTAACTTGGGTTACAGATCCAACATGATGCATTCTTGTGAGCTCATCTCTGGTCATCCCTTGGACTAGATGCATTAAGCTCTTATACTCTTCTTCAGGACCAGATTCCCTTCTTACTACAAATTGATATCTTAAGTCAATGTCGTCCATTGGCTTAGCATACCAGTAATTAATAAGAGGTTTTGTGAAGTCATGTTGGTCTAAGGATTTCTCTATTTCCATCACTTTCTGAAGTTGATGCTCAAATAGTACCCTTTTCACCTGATCAAGCTTTGCTTGTGAAATTGTATCTGATTGAGGAATAGAAGCAGCAGCTTGAACAGAAGGAGCAGGATCACTCAAACCAACTTGAACATCACTTATACCAGCTTTAACTGGTTCTTGTTGACTTTGGACCTGTTGGAGACTTTGGCTACCTTACGTTTTTCCATCTCTTTGTCATGGATGTCCTGCAGCCTCTCTGTACTCATGCACTGAGCCATCTTCTTTGGAAGACCAGCTGAAAAGGCAAAATTAATCAAGAACCTTCTATGCTCAGCCTTTGAATGCCCTGTTGGCATTTTCCTCTTCCTTTCATTTTGCTTGACCACAAACCCTCTTATGTAATCACCTAAGGATTCATCATCTTGCATTGGGACCTGGGTTTGCTAGTCTAAATCCTGATCTTGTTCTTTTGCCATCTTTCTGGCAATTTCAGCATCATAGGCAATCTGCACTTCTCTAGAAGAAAATTTGTGCTATGGAGACTCAATAAGAATACCCTTGCCCTTATCCTTGGTTGCAGAAGATGTAGCTTGGACTGTACTGATGGGAGCCTGAATTTCTTCTCTTATAACAACTCTAGTTGTTCTTGTAGGAGCAGCTTGAGTTTCTAGAATAACAGCTTGAGCAGCTGTTGGGACTGCTAGCCTAGAATCTTGGACTGTTGCAGCTGCTTGGACTGATGGAGGGATCTCCTGATTCTCCCCCTTTTTTGGAAGCATTGGTTTGGTCTGGAGGACCTACAACCTTTGCCAAGTGGGTTCGAATCAGTTGCTCTAATTTAATGATCTTATTTCCACAAAGGGTGAACCCCTTGTGAAGATAATCCATTCTTTGATTTTGAGCAGCTTCTGTCTTTCTGAGTGCAATGATTTGTGCTTCCTATGCAGCAATAATGGACTGATGGTATTCCAGCATTGCTACAACAGGTTGCAGCTTAGGATCTGTTAAAAGCATAAGTTGCAGACTAGCCTCAAAATCAGCAAACGAATGTGGTGCTTGTGATCTATCACTGGCAGAAATTCCAGAAGTAGAAACCTCTGGGCCCCTCTGTTCTTGGTACTGGGGACTTCCAGATGGTGCTTGCACACCTTCTGTTGCCATGGGTGTAGTCTTATTGATGTTGGCACTATCCTTTGTCTCTTATGCAAAAGCAACAGTAGTGTCAGCCACAGAGCCCATATGGACAACCTCTGTAGAGATGTCCACCTCCAAATTGAGGTTGGGAGAGACCTCAATGGGTGCCCTTTGGATATTCTATGCAGAAGTGTCCTCCTGCACAGGGATATTTGGCTCTTGAAAGAGGGCTGAGGAGGAAGGAGCTCCTGGACCTCTTTTCCTTTTATATAATATGATTGGGGATATGGGTTGTGGAAGATATTTTGCAACTGGTAATTACAATTGAACGAGATTGAAACCTTTAAAGGTTTTGAAAATATCTAAACCCGCACACACACTTATGGAAATTACCAGATTACCCTGCACACTTTGACAGATCAAGTGAAACAACTAACAGTCCGAGAAAATGAACTAGCAGCTTGAGAAAATACTCAAGCTGTTAGTAGAAAATTAAGAAACTTTTAATGAAACAGTGACTCCCCCTTAATCAAGCATATGTATAATTTTCATGGAATAAGAGAGAATAAAGAAAAACAAATTAATCCATATTAAGCATGCCAATATTTTATACTAGGAAGGTGAATCTTCCTACATCAAATGGTTTTGTAAATAGATCAGCTAACTGATCATCAGTATGAATTTCTTTCTATATGCTTGGTTTTGGGAAATTTCACTGGATTTTGTACAATTCTAATTGCACTTGAGTTGTCAATGTAAATGGGAGTGGATAGGAAATTCATACCATAGTCTCTCAGTTGATTCTGAATCCACATGACTTGGGAGCAGCAACATGCAGCTGCTACATATTCTGCTTCAGTAGATGAAGTGGAGACAGTTGTTTGCTTTTTGCACTGCCAAGAGACGAGTCTTGTTCCCAAATATTGACATTCACCAGTTGTGGATTTTCTGTCAATGTTGCATTCTCCATAGTCACTGTCAGAATAGGCTGTTAATTCAAGAGGAGAGTCTTTAGAATACCAGAGGCCCAAATGTGGTTGGCCTTTGAGATATCTAAATATTCTCTTAACAGCAACCAGATGGGAGTCTTTTGGAGAGCATTGAAACCTGGCACAAACACAAACAGCAAACATAATATCAGGTCTAGAAGATGTTAGATACATAAAAGATCCTATAAGGGATCTGTATAGATGAATGTCCACATCTAGTCCATCTTTGTCTGTATGAAGCTGCTTGTGAGGATCCATTGGAGTACTTGCAACTTTGGTATCTTTGTAACCAAACTTTTCCAGTATGTCTTTAACACACTTTGATTCACTTATGAAGAGTCCTGTGGGCTTCTGCTTGACCTGCAATCCTAGAAAGAAGGTGAGTTCTCCCATTGAACTCATTTGAAACTTTTTGTGCATCAAATCCTCAAATTCTTTGCACAGACTGTCATTTGTTGACCCAAAGATAATATCATCAACGTATATCTGTACAAGCAGAATCTCAGATTTGATGGACTTTATGAACAATGTTTTGTCCAGAGTACCTCTCTTGAATCCATTCTGTAGAAGGTATGATGACAAAGTGTCATACCATGCTTTAGGGGCTTGGTGGAGTCCATAGAGGGCTTTGTCTAGTTTGTAGACTCTGTCTGGATACTTGTAGTCCTCAAATCCAGGAGGTTGACACACATAAACCTCTTCTTCAATTGTGCCATACAGAAAAGCAGACTTCACATCCATTTGATACACTTTGAACCCTTTGAAGCTTGCATAAGCTAGGAATAGTCTGATAGCTTCAATTTTTGCCACTGGAGCAAAGACATCATCATAGTCTATTCCTTCCTCTTGAGTGTATCCTTGTGCTACTAGTCTTGCTTTGTTCTTGATCACTATCCCTCTCTCATCCTTCTTGTTTCTGAACACCCAGCTTGTACCAATGGCTCTCTTACCTTTAGGAAGATCAACAAGTGTCCATACATTCTGAATCTTGAATTGTAGAAGCTCTTCCTGCATTGCCTCAATCCAAGATGAATCTTTCAAAGCTTCTGATGCCTTTTTAGGTTCTAGCTGAGACATGAAACAGGCATGTTCAAATGCAGCTAGACTAAATGCAGAAACTGTTGGTTCAGCAGCAGTAGTCTCCTTTTGAACCATTGTCCTTGTTTGCACAGGTGTGCGTGGATCACCCATTATTTGATTGAGGGGATGATACATGTGAACCCGGAGTGTTGGCTCTCTATCTGTCTGAAATAAGGTTCCAAGATTTGTATCATCTCTATCAGGACCAGTTGATGGTTCACCTTCTGGAACAGCTTGACTTGAATCTGGGACTGTTTCCCTTTGTGTTGGAACTGTTCTCTCAGGACTTGGGATGTGCACTTCATTGTCTGAAGTTGAATCATGTTGAGCATTCAGAATCCCTGGAGGGTCACAAGACAGAAGTGGTATAATTGTATACTCATCCCATTTGTTTGAATCTGCAGCAGTTTGAAACTTTGTGCCAACAGCTTGATCATTTGTGGTACCAGCATGAGAATTTGCATTGAGCTTAAAACCTGTGTTCATCAGATTCTGCAGTATACTCAACAAAGCTCAGAGAATTTGTTAGTGAATCTAAATCAAACAACCAATCAGGACCAGTGCCTTGAACATTTGCGGTATTTTCATTAAATTCAACATTGGCACTTTCTTCAATGGTTTTAGACACACTGTTATATACTCTATAGGCTTTGCTTTGATTTGAGTATCCTACAAAGAAACCTTGTCCAGCCTTACTTTCAAACTTCCCAAAGTGAGTCTTAGTGTGAAGAATGGTACATGGACAGCCAACAGACTTGAAAAAGGCTATTAAGGGTAGTCTGTTATGGAATAACTCATAAGGATTTTTCCCTTGTGATTGAACAACCTGAACCCTATTTAGAACATAACAGGTTGTATTAACTGCTTCTGCCCAAAAGGTCATTGGCAGTTTTAAATCAGCTAGCATGGTTCTAGCAGCCTCAATTAATGTTCTGTTCTTTCTTTCAGCTACACCATTCTGTTGTGGTGTTCTTGGTGCACTATATTGCCTAGCAATACCTTTGGACTCACAAAAATTATTTAGGATATGATTTTTAAACTCAGTTCCATTTTCTGATCTTATCACCTTAACTTTTGAGTTGGATTGGTTTTCTATCTTAAGAATAAATGACTTAACCAGCTCAGCAGTTTCATCTTTAGACCTAAGAAAATAAACCCAAGTAAATCTGGTGAAATCATCAACAATGACTGAACAGTAAGCTCTTTTATTTAAACTCAAAACCGATGTTGGACCAAATAGATCCATATGAATCAGATGAAGAGCAGATGAGATGGAATTTACTTCTTTGGCCTTATGAGAAGTTTTGTGTTGCTTGCCTTTAAGGCATGCCACACAATGATCATCACATATGAACTCCTTTGTGGTAAACCTCTTACCAAGTTCTTTTTGACTAAAACATTCATGGATTTGAAGTTCATGTGACACATCCTTCTGTGCCAAAGAGCATACTCATTGGATGATGCTTTGGATATCAAACAGCTTAAAGTACTTGATTTGGATAAAAGTTTTGTGTCCAAATAGTATACATTGTCTTTTCTTGGTGTTCTTAGTAAAACAAGATTTTCAGGAATTGTAAAATCTTTTGAAAGGACAATGCACTCAGAATCTGTAAACAGAACAATATTTTGTTTGTCACAGATTTGAGACACACTCAATAAGTTATACTTAAGTTGTTCAACATTCAAAACATCATTGAAAATCATGTTGCCTGCAATAACAGTACCTTTACCTGTAACCTTACCTCCTTTGGAGTTTCCTCCAAATGCAACAAACCCTCCATCAAAGCCTTTGAAAAATGACAAGCACTCAGAATTTCCTGTCATGTGCCTAGAGCATCCACTGTCCAAATGTCATCTTGTTTTATGAGGTGACCTGTGGTTGCCCTGCACAAATAAAAACTCAGTTAGTAGTGGAGTAAACCCAAACCAAGTTGGTTTTGGGTTGTCCTTGTGCATTAACATAACTAAACACTGTCTTTGATTTCTTATACTTAGTGAGATCCACTGATGGATTTTGTGGAGAGTACTTAGTTATCACATGAGGTATCCAGGTGTTTTGTCCATCCTTACCAGTCTCAGATGATCCATTACCAGTCCCAATTTTGAGCCTAGCAGTCTGAACTGAGTATGTAGTGCTAACAGCCTGAGAATTTGCACTAGCAGTCTCAACTTTAGACTTGGCATTTCAACATTTGTATCAACAGGTTCACCTGAGTTTTTACCTTTAACACACCATATTTGTTTAAAATTTAATTTTGGTTTAGCTAAAACTTGTTTTTGGTGTGTGGACTGTTTCTTATTTACTTTTGAGAACCTGTGATCAACTGTTTTCTTTGGAACTGATGCAGTAGGAGGTTTGGCCTTTGAATTTTTTGAATTTTGAGAGTTTGTCTTTTTATGAATCACAGTCTGTTTTGCAATAGATGGTTTCTAAAAGCAATCCCTGGCCAAGTGATTTTTCCTGCCACAATGGAAGCATTTTTTGACTGTTTGAATTAGAGAACCAGTTTTATTGGATAATATCTAGTTTTTGTTCCTTTGATTTCCCCTTACCTGCTGTTGTTTGGGAAACTTTTGGACACCATGCTTTTGGCATGTGCAGATTGGAACATTTTTACCCTTTTTATTCTTTGATGAAGATGCAGTGTTACAGTTAGAAGGTACAGAAATCTGTAGAGCAGCATTGCATACACTCATCTGCTCCTTTCGTTTCTTATTGGGGATTTGGACTTCTATAGGTGCACTCATTGTTTTGTGTTCTTTCTCAACTGCTGCGCACTCACAGTCTCTATTTTGAATCAGATCTTCTTTAGATGCAGGACTGTTTTCAAGGATAGGATCTACAGTGGTCATACTCTCATCTAATGGTTCATTAACAAGCCTATCAGCAACTTCACTCATTGGTAGAATGTATTTGTTGTTGTATGGAGGTGGAGTGGCTCTATATCCTATACCTTCTTTGGGATTGAGCTGAGATTTTACCCTATCTTTAAATTGGACTTCCATTAGGTGTTCCAGCTTTTGATTTGCCAATTTGAAGTTTCCTAGATCTATATTGACAGATTCTAGTTTCTTATTAGCCTCTAACACCTTTTGTTCAGTCTCTTCTAATTTTTTATTAAGGGATTCTATTTTCTTATTCAGGTCCTTTTTCTCCCACTCATGATATGTTCAATCGTGTCCCATTTGAATTTCATTATCCTTATAGTCATTGATCTGTTTTTCAAGATCCTCTATGGCCTGCATGTATTCATATCTCCTTTCTTCCATCTTAGCTAGAGTTTTACACATGCTCTCATTATGATCTCTGTACTTTTTAACCATATTTTTGCATGTTTGAGAGCAGAGTTTAGAATTTACCTCAGATGGTAGTTCAGTGGAAGTCACATTTGATGTTTCTGCCATTAGAGCTTGATTTTGAAACTCTTCCTCTGTCTGATCATTCCAGTCAAACACATTCTCTTCTTGAGAGACAAGTGGTTGTGATGATGAAGCCTGATTAATCTGCTGAGGTCTTGATGGCTGTTGACCTTGAGATCTGCATTCTCTGGCAAAGTGACCAAGCTTGTGAAATTTAAAACACTCAACTTTTGACTTATCAAAAGCTGGTTTGCCTTCTGCTCTTGCTTGAAAGTTGGATCTGCCAGTTCTTTTTAGAAACCTTTTGGCCCTCATGGTCAGCATTGCATGTTGCCATTTCAGATCCATCTCTTCTAGGTCATCTGGATGAATTTGTTCTAGATCTTCAGCATTTAGAGCAAACAGTCCATCATTGGCAACAAAAGCTTCATAGGGAGCTTCAGTAGAGTTACCATCACCAGCTGAAAAGGAATCACTGCAATTAGATTTTTCAGATGACAGAAGAGCAGTGTTGTGATTATAAGAAAAAGATTTCTTTTTAGTGTCAATTTCAGTTTCAAACACTCTCAGACTGTTGTACAGATCATCCAGCTCTATTTCATCAAGAGTGTCTTTTGTTCTCCATTGAGCAACATAGACTGTCCACTCTTCACCAAGAGATCTAAGGAATTTTCTGTTTACTTCGTCTTGATCCAGGCTGACTTTTGCACTCTCCAATTCACTTATCAGTTTGTTGAACCTGTCAAAGATTTGAGTAAGGTTTTCATTCTTGCCACCAGAAAAGTTCTCATACTGCTGTTTCAAAAGATCCTTTTGATTTCTCTTGGTACTGGCATTCCCAGCAAATCTTTCTCTAAAGCAATCCAAAGAGAATGAGCAGTATAAAACTTTTTAAACTGATGTTGATAAGCATTAGGAATGGCTATTTGTAGAAGTGTAAGAGCTTTCACTTCGTTCATTCTAGTCTTTCTTTCAAGTTCAGTTTTTGGAGGAGTTTTGATGGGTTTGCCCTCAACATCAAGTTCAGGATCAACTGCAGGAGGAAATTCAACAGCTTCCCATATGGCATAATTAATGAATTGAATATGTTGTTGAATCCTGAGTTTCCACATCTCAAACTCAGTGGGCTTGAGCATAGGCACTTTGAGTCCTTGCCAGATCCACTATTGCTATTTTCTAATTCTATTGCAGAAAATCTAAAATTTTAAAAGAAAGCTTCTGACTTTGAAAACAACGAACGACCTGTGGCTCTGATACCACTTGTCAGGATTTAAAAAATTACTACCTAAGATTAACTAGTTTGAATTGATCAGAGTATAAACCAATAATCTTGTATTGAATCAAAGTCCAACTAAGAAGTTTGCGGAATAACACTTAATTGTTTTAAGAAAAACTTTCAGAATCAAACACAAATAAATATAATTGAATTGACAAAGTTGCTTGTATTGCTGAACTCAATGATTACAATCACCTCTAATCTGTTTGATTAGACGAATAACACAGATTGTTCTTAGGGTTTTACAACCTTAGAGGCTTATGAAAACTTTAAACAAAAAGCAATTACAAACTTGAACGTGCAGATACTTGTTACAACAGAAAAACCTATTCAATGTATTTATAATGCTTTCTGATTTGTTTCCTTGAAGGACTCTGACTTCTCTGATAGTAGATATGCTGGAATCTTCATGTAAATATCTCTTCCTGAATATCAGCACTTTCTGTTTATGAAACTGTTGAGCAGCTTGAATAGAGCAGCTTGAATGAATTTACTCTGGCAGCTTGAACTTTTACACTAACAGCTCGAACTTCTTCAACTAACAGCATGAACTTTGTACTTACACAGAAAATCTAATAACAGTTTGAGAAATCTAACTAACAGCTTGAACTACTTAGAATATTTCCCAACAAAAAGCTAGAGAGAAGGTCGGGTTTTAGAGAGAGGAGCTCTGAAATAGAGAATTGGCTTTGCTAGAATGAGAAATAAGACCTCCAGCTCCTATTTATAATTAAATTCAAAATTACATCCTTTAACGCAAATTGCTCAAAAACAGATAAAATAAAAGCAAGGTGTTATATCATCAGCAAGAGCCTAAGTACACTTTGATAATGTGGCAAGAAAGAAGTTCTTCGATGTTGCCTACAGAAGACTTTCCAAAGAAACCATTGTCAAACAAATAGTCCTAAACAAATAGTCAGGAGATTCCTATTCCAGTCCAAACAGCTTCAACTTCTCCAACAACAGCTTTAGTTTCTAGGCTAACAGTCCCAACAGTTTCTCAAGTTGTTAGTCTAGAAGCTCAAGTTGTTCCCATCAGGCCAAGTGGAGTATGCATCAGAGAAGGTTCTCAAGCTCCTACCTCAGCAGTCCAAGCCACAGTATCATCCTCCACACACAAGGGAAAGGGCATTTTGATTGAGCCTCCAAATATTAAATTTGTTTCAAAAGAAGCCCAAGTTGCCCATGATGCTGAACTGGCCAGAAGATTGGCAGAAGAAGAAGACGAGATCCTAGACCATCAAACCCATGAACCAATAGGAGATGATGAAACCTTAGGAGATTAACTAAGAGGGTTTGTGGTCAAAGATAATCAAAAGAAGAGGAAAAGGACAACAGGGCCTTCAAAGGCTAAACACAAAAAATTGTTGATCAATTACTCTGCAACAGCTGGGATATCGAAGGTAATTGCTCAATCATGGTCAACTGGGAAGCTTCAGGCTCTATATGACAAGGAAAAGGAGAAAGAAGAGTCCTCCACAGCCTCCCAACAAGTCCAAGTTCCAGAAGAACTAGCTCAAACTGTTTCTGATTCTCCTCAACCTGAACCCATTCATCTAGCAAAGTTTGATCAGGTAAAAAGAGTGTTGTTTGACCAACAACTGCAAAAGGCTATGGAAACCGAAAAGATCCTGGATCAGCATGACTTCTCCAAACCTCCAATTACTTACTGGTATGCTAAGTCAATGGATGACATTGATTTAGTATATCAATTTGTAATCAAAAGAGAATCTGGTCCAGAGGAATAATACAAGAGCATAATCCAACTGGTTCAAAGATTGACTAGAGATGAGCTGTCACAAATGCACAATATTTGGACTGCCAGTCACTCTAGGTCAACCGATTGTGTGGGTACAAAAAAACTTGATAGATTTTAGAAGCATTTTTGACCCAGAATCCACTAGAGTGGATATAGAAGCTGCCAAGGAAATGAAGATTGTACATATTGATTTATATGCCAAATCAATGACATATAGACTCAAGCTTGCAGACAGATCCAGCAGATTCTACAATTTTGAATTCCTCAATTTGCCAAAAGCATGGCTACTCCAAATGAGCTCTATGAAGATTGAATGTGATAAAGTGGAGCTAAAGAGAGAATTCATCAAGGCTATAAGGCAGAAACTTTCACAGTTGTAAGTTTTGGATGCCTTAGTTTGTATATAACAGTTTTACTTTTTTTATTTCCTTATTTGTATAGAAACTTAAAGTCTTATGTAAAGAATTTAAGTTATGGGGAGATTGTTGGGAAATAATCTAAGTATGTCAAGTTGTTAGTTAGATTTCTCAAGTTGTTAGTAGTATTTCTGTGTAATTACAAAGTTCGAGCTTCCAGTTCAACAAACTCATGCTGTTAGTACAATAGTTCAAGCTGCCAAAGTTCAAAGTTCAAGCTGCTCAACAGATTGATAACAGAAAGTGCTGAAATTCAGGAAGTGATATATATTTCAAGAGTTGAAGATCTTCCAAGCATATCTACTACCAGAGAAATCAGAGTTCGTCAAGGAAACAAATCAAAAGACTATATATATATATATATATATATATATATATATATATATATATATATGTGTGTGTGTGTGTGTAGACTAGGTCCTTCTATTGTAAGTGTATGTGTGCAAGTTCTGTAATCGTAGTGCTTCATTGTAATTGCTTTCTGATAAGTTTCTCAAGCCTCTAAGGTTGTAAAACCCTAAGAACAATTTGTGTTCTTCATCTAATCAAACAGATTAGAGGTGATTGTAATCAATGATTTTGGGAATATAAAGCTTTTTGATATTGATCATATTTGTTTAAATATCTGTTATTTATTCTGAAAGTTTTTCTTAAACCAGTTAAGTATTATTCCGCAAACTTCTTAATTGGACTTTGATTCAAAACAAGGTTATTGGTTTACACTCTGATTTATTGAAACCAGTTAATCTTAGATGATTTTGATTCTGACAAGTGGTATCAGAGCCACAGGTTTTATTTTTATTCTTTGTTTTCAAAGTCAGAAACTTTCTTTGTTTAAAAAAAACTTATTTATCTGCAATGGAATTTGAAAATAGCAGTAGTGGATTTGGGCAAAGACTCAAAGTGCCTATGCTCAAACCCACTGAGTTCGAGATGTGGAAACTCAGGATTCAACAACACATTCAATTTATTGACTATGCCCTATGGGAAGCTGTTGAAAAACCTCCTGCAGTTGATCCTGAACTAGATGCTGAGGGCAAACTAAAAAGAACATCTCCAAAAACTGAGATTGAAAGAAAGGCTAGAATAAATGAAGTAAAAGCTCTTACTCTTTTACAAATAGCCATACCTAATGCTTATCAACATCAGTTTAAAAAGTTCTATACTGCTCATTCTCTTTGGATTGCTTTAGAGAAAAGATTTGCTGGAAATGTCAGCACCAAAAGGATCTCTTAAAACAGCAGTATGAAAACTTTTCTGGAGGCAAGAATGAAAACCTTACTCAAATTTTTGATAGGTTTAATAAGTGATAGGTGAATTGGAGAGTGCTAAGGTCAGCCTGGATCAAGATGAAGTGAACAGAAAATTCCTCAGATCTCTTGGTGAAGAATGGACAGTCTATGCTGCCCAATGGAGAACCAAAGACACTCTAGATGAAATAGAGTTGGATGACCTTTACAACAGCCTGAGAGTGTTTGAATCTGAAATTAAAAAAAAAAAAAAGAAATCATTTTCTTACAATCACAACACTACTATGCTTTCATCAGCATTAACTGATAAATCAAATTTTTGTGATGCTTTTTCAGGTGCTGATGGTACCTCTTCTGAAGTTCATTATGAAGCATTTGTTGCAAGTGATGGACTTTTTGCTCTTAATGCTAAAGATTTGGAACAAATTCATCCAGATGAGTTAGAAGAGATGGACTTAAAGTGGCAACATGCTATGTTGACTATGAGGGCCAAAAGGTTTCTGAAAAGGACTGGCAGACCAAACCTTCAAGCCAGAACAGAAGGCAAGCCAGCATTTGATAAATCAAAGGTTGAGTGATTTAAATGCCACAAACTTGGCCACTTTGCTAGAGACTGCAGATCCCAAGATCAGCAGCCACCAAGACCCCAGCAAATCAATCAAACATCATCCTCAAAAGCTCTTGTCTCTCAAGAAGACAATGTGTTTGACTGGAGTGAACAGACAGAAGAAGAGTTTCAAAATCAAGCTCTTATGGCAAAAACATCAACTGTAACTTCCACTGAACTACCATCTGAGATAAATGCTAAACTCTGCTCTCAAACACGCAAAAATATGGTAAAAAGGTAGAGAGATCATAATGAGAGCATGGGCAAAATTCTAGCTAAGATGGAACAGAGGAGATATGAGTATATGCAGGCTATAGAACATCTTGAAAAATAGATCAATGACTATAAGGATAATGAGATTCAGATGGGACATGATAGAACATATAATGAGTGGGTGAAAAAGGATCTGAATGAGAAAATAGAGACCCTAAATAAGAAATTAGATGAGGCTGAACAAAAGGTGTTAGAAGCTAACAAGAAAGTAGAATCTATAAATATAGACGTGGGTAGCTTCAAACTGGCCATCAGAAGCTAGAACACGTAATGGAAGTCCAATTTTAAAGATAGGGTAAAATCTCAACTTAATCCCAAGGAATGTATAGGATATAAGGCTACTTCACCCCCATATAATAACAAATACATTCATCTTATGAGTGAAGTTGCTGATAGGCTTGTGAATGAACCATTAGATGAGAAAATGAAAACTGTAGATCCTATCCTTGAGGACAAGCCTGAATCTAAAGAAGAATTGATTCCAAATGAAGGCTGTGAGTGTAAGGATGCTGAGAGTAACTCCAAAACAATGAGTGAACCTATAGGACCTCCTACCTCCTGCAGAACCAACAGCATTAAAGGGAAAGAGAATATGAGTGTATGCAATAATGCACCACATATTTTTGTACCTTCTAACTGTAACATTGCATCTTCTTCCAAAGCAACTAAAAAGGGTAAAATTGTTCCAATATGCACATGCCAAAAGCATGGTGTCCAAAAATTTCCCACACAGCAGCAAGTGAGGGGAAATCAAAGGAACAAGAACCAGTTATGGTAACACAAAACTGGTTCTTCAATCAAAACAGTCAAGAGATGTTTCCATTGTGACAGGAAAAATCATTTAGCCAGGCACTGTTTATATGAACCATCTGTTACAAAACAGACTGTGGTTCGAAAACAGGCCACTGTTCAAAACTTATAAGTTTCAAAAACACAAACACCTGTCACACCAGTTCCAAAGAAGACAGTTGATCACAGGTACTTAAAAGTCAACAAAAGACAGCCCAAGCACCAAAAACAAGTTTTAGCAAAATCTAACTCAAACATAAGAAAGGTATGGTGTGCTAAAGGTAAAAACACAGATCAAACTACTAATCCTAGTGTGGGGACTGTTAAGCCAAAAGTTGGAACTGGTAGTACAAATTCTGAAGCTGCTAACACTTTGAACCCAGTTCCGACTGCTCAGTCTAAAACTGGAACTGGTAGTGGATCTTCTAAGACTGTTAAAGAAAAGGTTGAAAAGAACACCTGGATACCTCATGTCATAACTAAATACTCTTCACAGAATCCACCAGTGGATCTCACTATGATTAAGAAGACACAAACGGTATTTAGTTATGTCAATGCACAAGGACAACACAAAACCAATTTGGTTTGGGTTTACTCCACTACTAACTAAGCTTTTTCTGTGCAGGGCAACCATAGGACCCAACATAAGACAAGATGGCATATGGACAGTGGATGCTCCAGGCACATGAAATGCAACTCTGAATGCTTGTCAAAATTCAAAAGCTTTGAAGGAGGATTTGTTGCATTTGGTGGAAATTCCAAGGGAGGTAAGGTAACAGATAAGGGTACTGTCAAAGCAGGCAATATGATCTTCAATGATGTTTTGTATGTTGAACAGCTGAAGTACAATTTACTAAGTGTGTCTCAAATCTGTGACAAACGAAATATTTCTTTATTCACAGACTCTGAGTGCATTGTCCTCTCAAAAGATTTTAAAATACCTGAAAATCTTGTTCTACTCAGAACACCAAGAAAGGACAATGTCTACTGTTTGGACATAGATCTTTTATCCAAATCAGATACTTTAAGCTGTTTGATATCCAAAGCATCATCAAATGAGTCTGCTTTTTGGCACAGAAGGATGTGTCACATGAACTTCAAATCCATGAATGTTTTAGTCAAAAAAACTTGGTAAGAGGTTTACCACAAAAGGAGTTCATATGTGATGATCATTGTGTAGCATGTCTCAAAGGCAACCAACACAAAACTTCTCATAAGGCCAAAGAAGTGCATTCAATCTCATCTGCTCTTCATCTTATTCATACAACAAAATGAACCTAAGCAACATGGGAAAAGTGTTGTGTTAGGCCTTAAAAGTGTTGCTATAGGCCTAATGGGACAATTTATGTAGTGCCACCTTAGCCAACGTCGCCTTAGGTCTAAAGCGACATTATCACTAGATAATGCAACACTTTCCAAAATTGTTGCCATTATTTTATAAATGCAACACTTTTTAAATGCAACACTTTTATATTCTAAAGCAGCACTTTTTAATGTGTTGCCATTATTTTATAAATGCAACACTTTTTATACTCTAAAGCAACACTTTTAATTTATTGTTACTAACTTGTAGCAACACTTTACTTATCAAATGCAACACTTATCAAATGTTGTCATTATGTATATGCAACACCATTATCAATCTATTGCAACACTTTATTATTATTTTAATTTAATGCAAATACAAATATATATATAATTGTTTCGTGATAGTTTTTCTACTTACAATTTAATTTAACAAAAATAATATCATTTCATAACATATCGATTAAAAAGTATTTCAAGTGTATAAACGTCTACAACCAAAATAAGAATCATCAAATGCATAAGTGATACAACAAAAAAATAAATTACAATCTTGGGAATGCATATTCAATTCCTCTTCTTGTAATTTCTCTCATAGGAAATCGACGCTTATGATGCACAACTCTACTTCTGTCGATCACTTTGCATATGTCAAAAGAAAGTAACAAAAGTTGCAACATATGAAAACACGTACAATATATACCATATCGTTAGTGTGTTTTCTAAATTATAAATGATAACAAAAACATCATGAAGCAATACTACTAGAGAAAGCCTAATAGAGCCCAGTTAAAAAGACAATATAGCCCGGTTATTTAATCTAGCTTGAATGGGGGGTGGCTTTATTATAAACCCAAATAAAGCCAGGTTAATTAACCGGGTCTGATAAGTAATAAAGCCAGGTTTACTATAAATAACCGGGTCTTATTAGTAATAAAGCTCTGGAAAATACGTACATATAACCCGGTTTGTTACTAAATAACCTGGTCCAAAACGTATATTTTATTAAAATAATTTTTTTGTCTTATCTATTTCAGCATAAAAGCAGTAGCAAAATAAAGTAAAGTATGTTTGTATGTGGACATATATGTGCTATTAACTTTAAATAATCAACAGGAACTAGTAGTTAATTAGTTAATAGTCAGTCTATATATAAATAGATGTGATTGTGCTGGAGTGTGTGCTTAATACTCCATAGCAGCAGCACCAACCAACAACAACAGAATATATGTGTGTGTTTGTCTCGAACAACCAATAGCAAAAGAATATATGTGTGTTTGTCTCGAACAACCAACATCAACAGAATGACCCAATCAATCATATAGCATGAAACCAACTAAATGTTTAAAGAAGCATCAAAACAAACCTTCTCCGAGCACTCAAATTAAACAATATGAAGAATCCTGAACGGTCTTTATAGTGGCAACAACATGTATGGACAGGTAGGACTTTATGATGTCTTCTTGTCATTTTGATGTAGCAACATGCTGTTCACACCAGAGAACTCATTAGCAATATGTGTTGTGCATGTGTGCTTGTGTATGCTGATTAAAAGACAACAATTTCAGAAATCAATTTCCTCTGTTTGATTTGTTAAATATATATAATGTTGGGTGTAAATTAGGAATAGAAACAACTATGTAATAACCTGAAATAGAAGTGCAAAGTGTGTGTTGCTTATGCATCTGATCCCAAGACTCTCGGGGTGTGTCCTGCAGAATGAAAAACAAACAGAAGCAGCATATTTATGATCAAGAATTAAGAGGATCTACAATCAAGCAAGCAACAAGGTAATTTCTATGATTAAAGTCTTCATTGGGTGTGAAATGTCCAGACCAGAAGCGAAAGAGTGATGATATAAATTCATCAAATTGGAACTCAAATATAGTGTTAAACATCAAATTATCATCATGCATGAAATTAAATGGTCCATATATCAAACCTGTATAACGGAATATGATACCTACAAAAACCAAAGAATGCAAGAAACTATTGTCACATTCTCCACCATGTATGTTTATTGGTTTTGACAGCATAAAAGAACAAGTTTATTTTTCTCTCATGGCAACAAAAGGAAACATTAAGAATAAAAAGCAAGAAAAGAAAAGAATCACATCTTCAACCTATGCTATGATTAATTTATAAAGTCCTAAGTACCTAACGAGAAGGCCATATTTTTCAGAATTGGTGATTCATCAACCCAGTATATTAGGTTACTTGGTGATGAATAGAAAAAAAGGATACGATTAAGGAAAGGCATGCTGATAAGCTTAACGATTATATTTTTGCAGCTCTGCTACCAACAGGTTAATTACCTCAAAGGATCATGCTTCAATCCAAATTGACATGTGCTCCCCCTTTGCCCTCTGTGGTTTTGTGAGAGCCTAGATTAGTCTTGTTTTGTGATATTCAAAACCAAGACACAAATATAACACATTTGATATAAAAATCCACTTGATAATCAACATATAATCATAATCAAGATATATATATATATATATATATATATATATATATGTATATATATATATATATATATATCCATACTCAAAGAACAAATGGTGGTTCTTTAACATGTTATGTAGGTTTATCAATTGCATTAATTAACACCTAACTAAAGAAGGCATGTTCCTATCCTAAAAATCTTTTTTCTCCTTCTAAAACCACTCCCAATAATCAATTTGAAAAGTAAATTGCTCTGCCTATCAGTTTTTGAGTTAAAAGGTATGATGACAGTTGTTGCAATTTACCCTTTTTAGTACAAAAGTGGAACCGTGGAACTCTATATATCTTGTCGAAATGGCAATAACCATATTTTTACAAAGATTGTGGATTCTTGGTCCATCTAATTGAAGACTTTTTACAAAAGTGGAGTCGTCTTTGTTTAGATAATCAGCTCTTCGAAGGCACCTATTTCACAAATCGATTGATGGAAAATATACAAATCAGAATTACAAATCGATGGTGTGGAGAAGCAACAGAAAAAAGGAGAAGTGGAGAATCCATCAAATTGAAATATGCATAACCTACCAGGCGGATACATGTGATATGCGAGAGAGAAGAAGAGAATCCTTTGAATCGATCGATTGAGGAGAGGAGGAGATGAATCAAGTTGTGATATGTGAGTGAGACAAGGATTGTTGGGTAATCTTTGGGGATTCAGAAGCGTTCAGCATGGAATTTGGTTGTAATCGCTCAGAATCAAAGATTCGTTCAGAGGCTGCTTCAAAATTTTATCAAACACGCCTAATGCTGACCGATTCTTTTTTTTGGGTTCTGAATAAGGCCATTCAGCATTAAACAAACGAGCCCTAAGTAAATATAAAGCTATGGAATTCGATTACAACTTATATAGTCAGCCAAACAAATATGAGTATGTTGTTGTTCTGATAATAAACAGTGAGAAGAGCCTTGTACGTACCTCCATGGATCTTTACATGGTTTTGTGTCTCTGAGTGCCTTGTCATCATCATCAGGAGAATATATAATATGCATGGTCATATTGTTTTGTTTTTTAGTCATAGGTCTGCAAACATTTATTTACCAGGAAGTTATTTGATTTGTGCAGCAGAGAGATATTTGATAGATGTCATGATGTGAACCTGCCAAAAGAGTTGCTTGCCCAAGTGAACCTACTAAGTGGATTATGGTCGCCTTGCCAAACTTCTTGTCAGCCACTGCCCGAGATAATAGAATCCCTTGAAACCACAACGGAGAAAGATGAGGAAGCTGATTCTGCTAATGACCTTGTTCAAAATGCCAATCTAAATCAGATAAAAAGTGAAGAATTGATGCCATGGCCATCACTTGCTTTTACAAAGCAGCAACTGGTTTCAAAAAATTCAGTTTTGGATTTGGAGAAGCAGGAGGGATATAAGAATGAGGCTTTTGAAGATGACATAAAAGAAGCACCTTGGGTTGTAGACATCTCTAACGAGGAACCGACAATGTCAAGTAAGGGTGTAATTCAATCGAGCTATTCGCGAGCCAATTGAGCTCAATTGTTTTTAAAACTAAAAAATAGATAGGAGGAGTAAGAAGTGGAGAAGAGTCCAAGGTAGCGGTAGCATAGCAAAAATAATTGCATCTGCTGGAGATTATAGAGGAAATTATGGTTCTCATTTTTATCATTTTGAAATTTATTCCTGCATTTTGGAGTTCATCTTTTAATTGGTGAACGATTTTTTTTGTACATTGTAACTTCTACAGGAGCAAGAAAAAGGGCAAAATATGGTAAAGAAACTGATAGTATAAATCCCATGACCCTCAGCAATCGAATCGCGTGTTTTTAAATCATAACCATGTGTTTTAAAATCATAACCTGTTCAGTAATGAATTGGTCCACATAAATTGGTCCATCGATTGTTCTAACATGTATGTTTGGCTCAGTAATGAAGAACTAGAGAATACTTTTGCCCATTTTGGGGATTTGGTGTTTATATATTTTTGCCCGCATAAATTGGTCAATTGACTGTTCTTACGTGTATAACCATAAAAATAGAGATTTGGTGTTTATATAAATAGATGTGGATGTGCTGGAGTGTGTGCTTAATACTCCACAGTAGCAAACCATAGTGAGTTGTATGCGTGTGTGTGAGATTTAACCAAAAGACGCAGCCCAATTAGCAATCCAACTATTAAAACACATTACGTAATATTGAAGCTTACCTAAAATTTGAGCCAGTCCCTGAACTGAAATAACACCCACTTTTGTTTCATGGAAGTTGCAGGAACAAACATCAAATACATCAAATAACATCTTAATGATGTAAGTTTTTAATTTTAAGTTCGCATGTAATTAAAATTGATTTCATGAAACATATGCCACACATCAGAATCGATTTCATGTAAAAAGGGTTTTTGAGAGCCATACAGCAGATCGATATCAGAAATTATACATACGAAACAAGCTTATACATACGAAACAAGCAATCGATTTCAAAATATATACACAAATAAATTATACAAGTTGGAACAATCGATTTCAAAAACTAGGTTGAAGAAGAAAATAGGAACAATAAATTTCGGATACCTGTCGTAGGTGGCGGCAAAGAAGACCGAGAATGTGAAGCTGGCCGCGCAGGACTAGGCGGTGCGTGAGGTTAGGGAGGCGATGACGATGGTGGAGCCTGGCCGAGGTCGCGACTCTCTGGCCGGCAGGGCTTGGGCGAAGACGGCGGATGTTTGTGCTTGAGGTGAGGAGGTAACTGGTAAGGGTTTGGGACTTTGGGTTATGTTGTTATTAGTTTTAGGCTTTCAATAATTAGTGGGAACAACTGAGAAATACTGAAAGAACACTCCCTAACTTTTTTGGTTGGATTTGAATACATTCTCTTGAGGCAAGTTAAATTAATAATCAAGGACAAAAAAGTTAAGATTAAACATGTTTTCATTGTTTGTTTTGATTATTAAATAAACTTTTTATGTTATAAAAGTTAAATACTTGAAACCATATATTATCTATTTTAAAATAAATCCAGTGTTACGTATTTTTTAAGAGGTAAAGTTAAATATTACGTATTTTTAAAATAAAATAAAAATTCAGTTTTTGGTTTGGTTTGGTTTGAAAATTTTCAAACCGATCATCAATTCGAAAATCATATTATGTAATTCAGTCCAAATGTTGATTGAACACTATTTTTATCCTATGATATTAAACAAAAATTTTGAAGTAAATTTTTTGTGTTTTTTTATTTGAATAACTATATTGGAAATGAATATTAATCATAATATAAAGAAACTATTTATCGGTGAAAACCACTTATTTTGTCATTCTAAAAACATGTAATCGAACAAAAAATGTTTATCGTCGCAACCACTTTGCGCGGGTACATTACTAGTGTGTTTAAAAAACACGAGAATTAAGTTGTAAATAGGTTTTAAAGCTTTTTTTTTTTCCTTAACCTGGTTATAATAAAGGGCTTGAATAGAGTTTTTGTAGTAGTGAAACATGTCATATTTTTTTCATTATAAATGCAACACTCTAAAACTGTGTTGCATTTTTTTCATTAAAAGATGCAACACTCTAAAATTTTGTTGCATTTTTTTATTGAAATATGCAACACTTTAAACAAATGTTGCAATTTTTAGTAAAAACTGTAACACTTTAGAAAATTGTTGCATTTTTTTCGTAAAAATGGCAACACTTTAAAAAAAGTGTTGCATTAAATCATTGTATGCAACACTTATTGTCAATGTGTTGCTTTACAGCGAACTTAAATAATAAGGCAACAATTTTTAAATGTGTTGCATCAAAAGTGTTGCATTAGCTTCGATTTGTAGTAGTATGGATCTTTTTGGTCCATCATCTGTTTTGAGTTTGAATATAAGAGCTTAGTGTTTAGTCATTGTTGATGATTTCACCAGGTTTACATGGGTTTACTTTTTTAGGACTAAGGATGAAACTGTTGAGCTAGTCAAATCCTTTATTCTTAAGATTGAAAACCAATCAAATTTAAAGTTAAGGTGATCAGGTTAGACAATGCAACTGAGTTTAAAAATTATATCCTAAACACTTTATGTGAGTCTAAAGGCATTGCAAGACAATATAGTGCACCTAGAACACCACAACAAAATGGTGTAGCTGAAAGGAAGAATAGAACTCTAATAGAGGCTGCTAGAACCATGCTAGCTGATTCCAAACTTCCAATGACTTTCTGGGCAGAGGCAGTAAATACAGCCTGCTATGTTCTAAATAGGGTTCAAGTTGTTCAGTCACAAGGGAAAACTTCCTATGAGTTATTCCATCACAGGATTCCCTTAGTAGCCTTCCTAAAACCTTTTGGATGTTCATGCACTATCCTCCATACTAAAACTCACTTAGGAAAGTATGAAACTAAGGCTGAAGAAGGATTCTTTGTAGGATACTCTACTCAAAACAAAGCCAATAGGGTATATAACAGTGTGTCTAAAACCATTGAAGAAAGTGCCAATATTGAATTTAATGAAAACACTGCTAATAGGAAAGGCAGTAGTCCTGATTGGTTGTTTGATTTAGATTCACTAACAAATTCTCTGAGCCTTGTTGAGTATCCTGCAGGAACTGTTGGAAATAGTGTTGAAACTTCCAGTACAAATTCTCATGCTGGGAACACAAATGTTCAAGCTGTTGGCACAAAATTTCCAGCAATTGTAGATTCTTCTACATGGGATGAGTATACTGTATTACCACATCTCTCTTGTGACCCACCTGGGGTCCTGATTGACCTACAAGACATAAATACAGAGAAGTGCCAATCTTAATCCCTGAAGTAACAACTCCATCCAATAGGGAAACAGTCCCATCTTGTGATCAGACTGTTACTGAAGCAGAATCTTCAAGTGGTGCTGAAGGTGATGATACAAAACTGGGTTGCTCATTTCAGACAAAAAGGGAACCTACACTCAGGGTTCACAAGTATCATTCTCTTAACCAGATAATGAGAGATCCATGCACTCCTGTGCAAACAAGGACAATGTTTCACAAGGAATCCACATGCTGCATCAGTAGTCCGTGAATTCAGTCTAGCTGCCTTTGAACATGCATGCTTTATGTCACAATTAGAACCAAAGAAGGCATTTGAGGCACTGAAAGACCCATCTTGGATTGAGGCAATGCAAGAAGAACTTTTGCAATTCAAGATTCAGAATGTATGGACTCTAGTTAACTTGCCAAGGTAAGAGGGCAATTGGTACAAGATGGGTGTTCAGAAACAAGAAGGATGAGACAGGTGTAGTGATCAAGAACAAAGCAAGGTTGGTAGCTCAAGGATACACTCAAGAAGAAGGAAAAGATTATGATGACGTCTTTGCCCCAGTAGCAAGGATAGAAGCCATCAGACTGTTCCTACCTTATGCCAGCTTCAAAGGGTTTGAAGTGTACCAGATGGATGTGAAATCTGCATTCTTGTATGGTACAAACGAAGAAGAGGTTTATGTGTGTCAACACCCTAGATTTGAGGACTATAAGTATCCAGACAGAGTCTGCAAGTTAGACAAAGCCCTCTGTTGACTCCTCCAAGCCCCAAGAGCATGGTATGACACTTTGTCTTCATATCTTCTACAGAATGGATTCAAGAGAGGTACTCTGGACAAGACATTATTCACAAAGTCCATCAAATCAATGATTCTCCTTGTTCAGATCTATGTTGATGACATCATCTTTGGATCCACAAATGAAATTCTGTGCAAGGAGTTTGAAACTTTGATGCACAAGAAGTTTCAAATGAGTTCAATGGGGGAACTAACTTTCTTTCTAGGATTGCAGGTCAAGCAAAAACCCACTGGACTTTTATAAGTCAATCAAAGTATGTGAATGACATCTAGGAAAAGTTTGGATACAAGGACACCAAGGTTGCCAGCACACCAATGGACACTCATAAATAGCTTGATGCAGATAAAGAAGGAGTGGATGCGAATAATCATTTATACAGATCCTTGATATGTTCACTAATGTATCTCACATCTTCTAGACCTGATATAATGTTTGTTTTTTGTGTTTGTGCCAGGTTTCAATGTGCTCCAAAGGATTCACATCTGTTTGCTGTTAAGAGAATCTTTAGATACCTCAAGGGTCAACCAAAACTAGGCCTATGGTATCCTACGGACACTCCTCTTGAACTAATAGCATACTCTGATAGTGATTACGGAGGTTGCAACATAGACAGGAAATCCATAACTGGTGGATGTCAATATCTAGGAGCAAGACTAGTCTCTTGACAGTGCAAAAAGCAGACCACTGTTTCCACCTCATCTAATGAAGCAGAATGTGTTGCAGCTGCCAGCTGCTGTTCCCAAGTGATGTGGATTCAGAACCAGCTGAGAGACTATGGTATGAATTTTCTATCTATACCTATTTATATTGATAATTCAAGTGCAAGAACCATTGTACAAAATCTAGTGAAATTTCCCAAAACGAAGCACATAGACATTAGATTCCATTTTATAAGGGACTGCAATGAGAAGAAATTAATCCAAGTTACCATAATTCATACAGATGATCAGTTAGCTGATCTATTTACAAAACCATTAGATGTAGGAAGATTCACCTTTCTAGTATCAAATATTGGTATGGTAAATATGGATTAATTTGTTCTTCATTATTCTCCCTTATTTCATGAGGAAAATACTTATTCAATGTGCTTAGTTAAGGGGGAGTCACTGTTTCATTAGATAATGCTTAATTTTCAACTAACAGCTTGAGACTATTTTCAAGCTGCTAGTTCATTTTCTCGAACTGTTAGTTGTTTCACTTGGTCTGTCAAGTGTGCAGGGTAATTCAGTCATTCTTCGTAAGATTGTGCGCGGGACTAGATATTTTTGAAAACCCAAAACCTTTAAAGTCCCAGTTTCGTTTGATTGCAACTACCAACTGCAAAAATATCTTTCACAATCTTTTCATCTTCTCTCTCTGTGCGATTCTTGCATAGTCGTTCAAAACCCTAAATCTCCGTCGTGATATCCAATGGAGTTTGTCAAAGAACATAAATGCCTTCCCTACTCTCTCAAACACGCTGAACTCCAACCATTCCATGACATGATGGATTTTCTACGTGATTCCCATATCCATTATGCTCTAACTGTCAATCCTACTATATACGTCTCACATATAGAGTAGTTTTGGAAATCAGCCACTATAAATACTATTGATGGAGTCACTTCTTTTGCATCAATCATTGATGGTAATCCCATTACCATCACTGAGGAGACTATACGCCAACATCTGCATCTTCAAGTTGCCACATGTATATCTGATCTCTCCCTTACTGCTTTACACGAAGGTCTTTTTGAAATTGGGTATAGGGGCCCTACTGAATCTTTTACCTTCTATAAAACACATTTTGGACCTAAATGGAAATTCCTTGTACATATTATTCAGCAGTGTTTAAGCTCTAAAAAGACTGGTTGGTCTGAATTTTCTTCAAATATTGCCACTGCCTTAGTGTCCTTATCGACAGGCCACCAGTTCAATTTTTCAAATATGATTTTTCAACTAAGTTAATATCTCACAACATTTTTCTTTTGTAATTTTCTCAATCTAGAGTTTATATAGTAGTGACCATAATAAAATACACATTTTTAATAGTCACATACAATTTAAATAAAAAAGCAATAGCCCGATGCATAGCATGGGCCGTGATGACTAGTA
This sequence comes from Centrapalus pauciflorus, assembly GCA_020465985.1. NCBI lineage: Eukaryota > Viridiplantae > Streptophyta > Magnoliopsida > Asterales > Asteraceae > Centrapalus > Centrapalus pauciflorus. The sequence continues at coordinate 86,876 of JAANYP010000402.1, forward strand.
CTATTAATTAGCATGTATTTAATTGTATTATAAAAATGAATTAAGTACCATTCTGACCATCCAACTTATAGATTTGTTTCATTTAGCCACTAAACTATTTTTGTGCTGATTTAACAACTAAACCTTTGTTTAATGTTCTATTTTGGAAAAAAAGAATAAAAGTAATGGCTAAATCGATACAAAATATGATAGTTTAGTGGCCAAAACGAGACAATTTTCAGTGGTTAAATCAGTAAAAAGATAGTTTTTAGTGGCTAATATGTATGCAAAAATAGTTTAGTGCTTAAATCGAGACAAAAAACAGTTTAAGTAGCATAACATTTGAAGCAAATTGACTATCATTTATTTGGACTTTATTATACACTTATTATAGTATAAAATAGATAATAAAATCACTATCTATTATATCCTTATTTAAACAACATTTTATTACTCAAATCTTTTATTTTTCAAACGAATTGAGGATCGGGACAACATACAAATCATGTTTAAGTAGCATAACATTTGAAGCATCAGTTATGTCAAGCTCTTGAGGCTTTATTCCATTTGGAAGCTTCCAATCAAAATGATATAACAAATTAGCTAGTGGGTATTCAATCATACTCATTCCAAATTGAATTCCTGGACACATCCTCCGGCCTGCACCGAATGGAATGAACTCGAAATGAGAACCATTGTAATTGATGGAGCTTTTTTCAAATCGTTCTGGGATAAAACTATCTGGATTTTCTCAATAGTCGGGATCTGTTCCACATGCCCAAGCGTTCACAAATACCTTAGTTTTGGTTGGTATGTCATACCCTCCTACCTTGCAAGACTGTCGACATTCTCTTGGGATTAATATAGGTCCAGGCATGTGTAACCTTAGTGTTTCTTTTACTATCAACTTAAGATAATGCATGCTTTGTAAGTCTTCTTCAGTAATTGTACATCCTTTCACCACTGATCTCACTTCTGTTTGTGCTTTCGTCATCATTTCAGGGTTCTTCATGAGCTCTGCAATCGCCCATACAATTGTTGTGGAAGCTGACGCCGTCCCACCGTTCATCACGTCCTACATTCAAACCTCGTTACATTTTTACTTGTTTCGTATCCATTGTAAACTTGATAAAACATGGGGGTTTATATTCTTAATTTGTTAATGTACTAGCTTACTAACTCACGTAGTACATGAATATATTAATAAAATGTATTTACAAAAAACTTATATAAACATAAAATTAAAATATATAAATATAAGATTTTTCAAACGAGAGTTGTAATGTTATTTGTCACAAATATTATTTTTCTTGCTTTGGAAATATATATATATATATATATATATATATATATATATATATATATATATATATATATATATATATATATATATATATATATATATATATATATATATATATATATATGTATATGTACATATATATCATCAGTATATTGCTTATTTTATATATTTTTTAAACTTTATATTTTTAAATTTACGTATATTTAATTAATGTAATTTTAAATATCTTAATTTTTCAAAGAACAAAATCTTTATATATTCATTACAATAACCTAAATGACATGAACATGTTTTTATCAATATCGTTTTATTTTTACTTTTTATATATTCTAATAAAGTTAATAAACATATATAGTACATCTTAATTCGATATACATAGACAGTAAGATAAGATTCAGATAAGTAAATATATAGATGAACATAAACAAAATTAGATTTATAGTTTATCACATTGAAAATAAAAACATAAAACGATTTTAAGGAGATGATGACACAAAATATGGCGCAATGGCAAAGCGACACGTGGTACGTATGGTTCTCTTTTATTAAATATAATTTTGAGTATATTATAAAAAATGGTTGCTTTGATTTGCATAAATTTTTAGATTCGGTTCCTATAGTTTCAATTTTGCATAAACGATTTTTATATGCACATTTTAGTTGCAGATATGGTTCTTCTATCTCATTTTTTTTCAAAATGAAAATTATATCATTATCCTCAATAATATTTTTTGTCCTTTTATTTTCATAAATTTTTTTATTTTTTTTTAATAAATTTTAAATATTAATTTAATAAATGATGATTTAATTAATTAATTTATTGCTACTATCATCGTTATGAAGATATATTTATTTATTATTACTAAAGTTATCCATTTAAATTGTTTATTTTATGTTTCTATTATGTATTTAATTTATTTATTAAAAATTTTATGTATATATCCTTTCAACATTATAATATTTATATATTTTTGTATTTATATGTTTCCATATATTTATTTCATTACGTTGATATATTTTTATTTCGTTTTATCTTTTTAAGGAAAATATCTAATCTTAGGGTTTTATTCATTGGGATTTAGATATTTGTTAAATTATTATTTTGATTTAAATTTAGTATTCTATTTGTTTTGATGCATATTTTTTATTTAAATTCTATTTGTTTTCATTTAACTATTTTGTTACATTAAAGCATTTAAGTCAAAACAAATAAAATGTTAAGTTTATAATAAATCATAATATATTAACGTAATGAAATAAATAGATGTAAACATATAAAATACAAAAAAAAAAATATAATATTTTAATAATGAAAGGTAATTATAAATAAACTTTTAATAAATTAATTATATACATAACTGAAACATAAAATAAATTAATTAAATAGATAAAAAAATATAACTTTAATAAATAAAAAATAAATATTTCTTAAATAATGGTAATAATAATATTAATTAATTAAATTAATATTTAAAATTTAAAAACAAAAACAAAACTTATGAAAAGAAAGCGACCAAAAATGTTATTGAGAATAATGTTATAGTTATCATTTAGGAAAAAATGAGATAGAGAGACCATTCTGGAGTTAAATTGTGCAAATAAGAATCGTTTATGCGAAATTGAAACCACAGAAAACGAAACCAAAGTTTTATGCAAACCACAAGAACCATTTTGTAATTTACTTTATAATTATTTTAATTTTTGACACCTACACTACAAGAAAGGTGTTATTTAGTGACACATGTTTTTAGTGACACAAAAAAAGTGTCACTAAATCTTTCTTTTGGTGACACTTATGAAAAATAGTAGGTATAGAGCAATTTTTACCCACACTTTTTCTAAAGTAGTGTCACAAAATACTTGAGGCTTATACCCACATACATTTTCAGTCACTATATATCTATACCCACTCCACTTTTACCCACTCTTTTTGTTGTCAAAAAAGTGTCACTATAGGTATCAATTTACCTACACAACAAAAAGAGTATGTAATAGTGGAGTGGGTATAGTTATATAGTGACTAAAAATGTATGTGGGTATAGGCCTCAAGTATCTTGTGACAAAATATTTTTGTCACTAATTTAGAAGAAGTGTGGGTAAAAGATTGCTCTATATCTACACTTTTTCATAAGTATCAGTAAAAGTAAGATATAGTGACACTTTTTTTGTATCACTAAAAGCATGTGTCACTAAATGACACTTTTCTTGTAGTGCTAAATAAAGAGATTTTCTTAGTTATAACAACCGAATGAGTATTCTTATAAAATTCATCTGAAATTAATGATTATCACTACTAAAACATCATCAAGCTGTAAAAGGTTCGCTAAGAAGCATGACTATTAAAGCATAAATTGGTGATAGTTTTTTTACGAAAAAACTAATAGTGATTGACTTTGAACGGTTTAAGTATACAATAATTACAATAAAAATGGATCTGACCTAAGTACGGTAAAGAAAATATATGTGATTAACATAATCCAAATTCGAGATTATAAGATTTGCAGATTAAAAGTTTTAATTAAAGTTTTGTATCTATTAAAATTTTAATTTCGTATAGCATATCTAACATGATATTGTGATGTGTCATACATACCAAAATGATAGCTTTGACATCCTCTTTGGTGATGGGAATATCTAAGACATTGGTCTTTTTGACCCTCAACAAAACATCAACAAGATCTTCATGGCTATTGTCGTCTTTTTGTTTAACATGATGGTCCTCCAAGATATCTTCCAACATGTCGTCAACATGTTTCTCCAACTTTAACCACCTAGCTTTATTCCCAAAAATCACATTGAGGAACTTTAGGCAAGGAAAATACCATGTTAGATTGAATGTATTAACTGTTTCTCCAATATTTTTAATCACTTCTAACAATAAAGCCTGGTCTCTACAATGATCTCCAATCGTAGCCTTGCAAATCACATTATTTGTCATCTCCATAGCCAATTCCCTTATGTTGATTGGTGTTCCTGCTTTTGATTCAAGAACCTTACGAATACGGGTAAGCTCTTCTTTTCTAATGATGCTAAAAGATCGAACCCTTTTAGCACTAAGAAGCTCTAGAGTACAAATCTTTTTCATATGCCTCCAATTTTCTGTATAAAGACCCAACGCTAAGTTTGCACCATTATAGAAGAATATTTCAGAGCACAAGGTTGTGGGTCTGTCTGCAAAGTTGATGTCATTTGTCCTCATGATCTCTGCAGCCATTCGAGGTGTTGAAATGACAATTGCAGAGATTTGGCCGAGTTGTAGGTGCATAATGGGGCCATATTTCCTAGATAAACTTCTAAGAACTCGATAAGGGGTTGAACTATAGAGTTGGTGAATGTTTCCGATGATGGGTAGCTTTGGTGGCCCTGGTGGCATGTTCTTGGAAATTTTTGGTTTTATGAAAGACCAAAATGCCAAGAGAACGAGAGAAGCTAACAAGAGGGATATGATTGTGAGAGGTTCCATGACTTTAACTTATTGGTACTCACAAACTTTATGTTATGTTATATCAACAAACCATTTATTTAAACTATTCTAAATTTTTTCATATAAAATAATATACGATTATGTAAATATATCAATCAAGTCCAACTTAAATATTGTGCAACTCCATTAATTATAGCATCAAATATTGAAAAAATTATTTAAATTTAAAATTGAAAGTATTTATTAATTTTCTTTATTAGTTGGTTATTAGAATATATGTATGTCATTATGACATCACTTCATCATGGTCACGTCATAAAACACTGAAGAGTTATACCGATTAGCACAATAGAGGAGATGCAAATTAAACATAAAATAATAAGGTCAAATTATCAAGAAAAGTAATATACATTTCAAAAATTGCCAATAAAGGTAATGTAAAATTTTTTAGGCCAAGAAAGATAACATAAAATTCAAATTTGACAAAAAATGATATTAATGACAAATTAAGAAGGTAAATTTTTAATTTTATGCTCCCTTTTTTGGTTAGCGAATTATATTTGATCATTTTCCTTGGCCTAAAATTTGAATTTCATATTATTTCTCGGCCAAAATAGAATTTTATATTACTTTTTTTGGCAAAAAAAATTTAACAATACATTTATTGTCAATTTTAAATTTTATATTACCTTTCTTGGTAATTTTCTCATTAAATTACTATCCATTTATATTTTGCACGAAGTGGTGCAAATAGCAAAAGCCACATCATCTTTTTTTTTAAATTTAAATTCATATATTATTTTAAGATTAGTTAACAAATGGTCCTTTTAATTGTTTTTAATGATTTCATCCTAAATTTGTTTTATTACAAGAATAGTCCATGAAATAAATTGTTTTGTTGATTATTTTTTTATCATTTCTATTATGATATTGATTATGTTGATTCTTTTTATTGTTTTTAATTTTAACGTTATTTAATACAATGTGATCATATTATATTATTATTATGATTGTGAGAGGCTCCATGACTCTAAGTTGTTGGTGCTCACACACTTTATGCTATGTTATATCAACAAACCATTTATATTAACTATTCTAATTTATATCATATATAATAATATACGATTATGTAAATATTTCAGTCAAGTCCAGCTTATATATTGTGTAACTCCATTAGTTATAGCATTAAATATTGAATGAATTATTTAATTTTAAAATTGAAAGTATTTATTAATTTTCTTTATTAGTTGGTTATTAGAGTATAGGTATGTCATTATAACATCATGTTAGGAATAAATATTAAATAGAGGTGAAAACAATTATACTGTAAATGTTCAGGGTCAATATTGTAAGGGCAAATGACCAAAAATAGTAACAAGTTTTGACATTTTTATCATTAATATTAACATTAATTATTTTTTATCATTTATAGTAACAATTTTTTGTTTTTCTATCAATAATAGTAATGGGTGACCTGCAAACCTGTTTAGTAGGTCACCAACTTTTCAGTTATAAAAAATAGTAACATATTTTCAGATTTTTATCAATAATAGTAACATATCAAATTAAAACATAATTTTTTTATTTTATTAAGTTTTCTAATATTTCATAAAAACCAACATAAGCCAAATTCATTTCTAAATATTTACCAGATAATATTCGATTATTTATTCAAAATTATATATAATATGAATGAGAAAAATACTATGAATCTTTTCAATTTTCACTTTTTCCAACTAAAAAACTACGAACCATCATTTTCTTTGTTTTTCTGTAAGGTCTACCACTACGAGATCTATCTAGACGCGGAACCGTCAACGAGTGCGGAATCCTCGTTAACAAGTAGACGGAAACAACTCTCAATCAGAAACACGGAGACTATCAGAAGCTGAACGAACGACACACGAACGATCCTACGAACTGATTCTCTCCGAAACGGCACTAACACTGATGATAAACTCGAGATCGCTTAATGCTTAATTACTGACGAATTCTGCAAAAAGTCTAATAATATTTCGAGTCTATCCCTAATTATAGAGGCAAATTCGAGTCTGTCATGGGCTAAACTCGAATCCGGCCCAAGGCCCATTCGAGTTTATCCTTACTAACACTCTCGAATCTGCCTATATTTGAATCTAGGTACACATTCGAATCTGACACAGATTCGAATGTCAAACCTTGTATAATTCGAATCTACTATTTCACATACTCAACTTAGTATTGAAACTTATGTTTTTACCTTCTGATCGATATTATCTTTGAACTTTATGTTTGAACTTCTTGTAATATGTTACATCAAGTTCAAACACACAAACAATAATAAATATCAACCATATATAAACATATATAACAAACACTGGCTAAAACCACAATGTAAGATCACTTAGACTGCTATCGTCACACAGGGTGTACCAACATTTTCCGAATAAAATAATACAAATCGATCCATTTTTTAGTTTTTTCCAATCTAAATGGGTCATAGTTTTTTATTTAAAAATCAAAATGAGTCTCAATATTTTTCATTTATAAAACAATAAACCACAATGAGTAATGCTTTTCCATACATTGAAAAACTAAAAAATGAATGGGTCGCAATACTTTTCCATTCGTAGTACTTTTCATTTTTGAAATAAAAAATTTACAAATTGATCGGCTTTTTAGCAAATTCCAAACGATATAGATTAGAAACCATTCAACTTTTAGCTTTACCGAATGAAAAACTACGACCCAATCATGTTTTAAATTTACAAAAAACTATAAATCATTTTGATTTTTGTACAAAATAATTGCAACTCATTTATTTTTGTGTTTTTATCAACGAAAAAAACTATGAATTATTCCAGTTTATAATTTTGTCGAATGAAAAATATTGCAACCCATAAAAACGATACATAACCACTTGCAAACACTTGCTAAACCAATTTTCATAATTTAGCAGCTTGTGACACAATCAACTCATTTACATTAGAGGTTTCTTACTTTCCCAAGTTAAAGAACACCACAAGTCAAGATCAAGATGAATTACACAGCTCAATTCGATTCCTTACGGCCTTTTGTTTTCCTTCTGTTTGCTCTTACAAATACACACAACCCTTCTCAATTGTTTTTGGAATGTTAAAAAAGGAAGCAAAGAGTTAAACATGTTTATATATAAACATATCGTTTATAACGCGGGTTCAACACTGATACCCGACCCAGTAAATATTCAATAGTATAGGGTTTGTTTGGTAAATACACAATAGTTGTATTGTGTATATAAATAGGTGTGTGTGTGTGTGTGTGTACTGTATAAAGTACTGGTACAAGGATGAAAGTAGGATTGTTGTGCAAGAAATGTTCAAGAACTCTCAATGTAATATTCTCTCTATTCTTAATAAAGCATTCGACATTTTGTGATTATGTTTGTTGTTCATGTGATTGTGTTTAATGTTCAATGAATTGCAAGAAATAGGAATTCACAATTGGTATCAGAGCCTAATATGGGAGAGATTGATCGAATTTTGAATCTGAATATTGAAAGAAAAAAAAAGTCGAAGCACTGTTCAATTCAAGTTTTTTTTCGAAATCTAAAAATTCGAAATGATTTTTAATTCTGTGGATGAAAATGTTTGAAAATTGGATTGAGTGTGCGAAATTTGAAGGTGAATCTGATGATATAAGCTTTAAATATTATCTCTAAACACACAGAATTTAATTGAGAATTTTAAGATATTTTGAAAAAGTGTGTGTTCTTGAGGTATTTTGATCGATTTTTTGTTTTCAATCAAAAATTATCCAAAGTTGTTTCACAAAAGTTGTTGCTGTGTGAAAAACGCATTCTCGTTCAAAATTTGAGGTCATTTTGTGAATTTTTGTTGAAAAATTGTGTTTTTGAACTTGATTTTTATTAGTTTCTGATCAAACTCGGGCAATACTAAATTCGTAGTTTTGATCGAGTTTCAGATAGTGTCATGTGAATTCATATTTTTATGCAATTCATTCACATACAAACAATCAATATTAACAATATCAATCAACACAAAAATCCGAATGCTTGATTAATAAGAGAAGAAATATTACATTGGGGTTCTTGACTTGCTAAGCAATTCTTCTCTCTCTACTGTTCAACATGAAATCGTATGTGCGTATGTGTAATCTGAGATTCGTGATTCAACAGTGCACATACCATTCCTATTTATACTTAATACACAAGTATTAAGTATTTACACAAACAACCCCTAAACTATTGATTATTTACAAACATATACAATATAATTGTTTCATCTCTATTATTTATTCCCAACATTCTCCACCTTAGAGATGAACACAATTATTAAAAGTAAAATTCATTTCAACTCTACAAATATTGTCCCTAACAATCTCTCCCTTAAAGATGAAATCAATTTTCAATGAAAGATAATTTCAGGGACTTTTTCGTGAATCTCCTTCTATTATTTGATCTCTGAATCTTCTTCTTTTCTTTATTTGTTTATCTCAGATCTTCACATCTCTTCTTCTCTGATCTTCTCTTTTCTTGTATTTTCTTGTAAGTACACTCCCCCTTGAGTCATGAATACCTTTTGATTCTCTCCCTTTATCAATTGTCTCGATAGGATGTAGCAATTGTCTTCAGTTGTCTTCAAACTACTCAACAATTGTTTCTGAAATTCAGCTATTCTCCCCCTCATGATGATCATAAAAATTATGAACATCATGTAAAAACTTTAGAAACATGAATTCAATGAAATTACAGTAGAAGAAATACAACAACAATTACAACTCAGATCTTATTACAATTTGATTTTCTCCACCGTAAACTGATATCCACTCCCCCTAAACTAAAAAAATTTATCTCACTCCCCCTCAAATGAATACTCTATTAGAATAAAACAAAGCTTTTCAACTTTGGGGAAAATGAAACACATTCATTTTGTGAAATAACGAGTCCAGGTCCACATAGGATTCCTGTTTACACAATAGACATAATCTATGTGACCTACGTTCAGTGCTGGCATGATATTAACACTGGTAGGATTTCCAAATAGTCATCGTGAAATCCTTTATCATGAAAGAATCACTCTTATTTGTTCCGGCTTAGTCACTTTGGACTAGCAGTTTATAGTCATGCAGACTGTCAGGCTCGATGTGTCCTAAAAGTGTATATGATCAACTCTAGACACAATGTGCATCAAATGAAATTGGAGAACGGAGCAAATATCTTCCTTGTTTCAATATCAATAATATCCAAATGATATATCGATAGAAATGTGTTATATCTCCGTGATTATTGATACAGAAATCTTTTGAGAGATAACTGAGTAGTTGGTGGGGTTAAGTGCATGCGTCACTGGGTCCATGACGTCTTTTTCAATATCAAGTCTCCTAGGGCTTGATAGATTATGTGGATTACCCAGCCGACACAGTTTAGGTAGGATTATATTTTCTTCAAATCCTTTCTCACACTCAGCTCTCAGTATTTATCAACTAAGCTCCCTCCGACTCACTTTTGAGAAATAAATTCAGTCAGCTTTACAATAAAAGCATGATCTGATGCACCACCATCTCCTTTCAATATCAATATCCCTCTCATTTATATTTTATCTCTGCTCGACCCTGTCAGTATCCCGTGATAACTGACACTTCTCAACTAATAGACCTAAAGAACCCTCACCCGCACAATCTATAGATGGTTTGCTTCTTGGGTAGGTCTTCTGGTTCTGGTTAGACCGTAGAAGCGATATTTATGCCTATCCCTCAGATTGGTGCATAATCGGAGTCAGCCGAAAGATTTTCAGCTTTGAAGCTCAAGGGATATCGGATAGATTATATTCAGATAATATCGGAGATATCAGAATGAAATGGAAAATCTGATATTTGAGATGAAAATAATATGATTTTCTTGAAAGAATTAGCACTTGGGAGATAACGAGAGAATCCAGTATGAATTGGAAGAGTTATAACAAAGGAAATCTCAGAAGAAATGAGATTATGAAATTCAAAGAGACTAGATCAATTAATCTCAATGATATATTCAGAGATTCATAAGACAATTCCTTTTCAGTTCAAAAACTTTGTTTATGTGTGTATCAAATATTTCGTGAAAATCACACAAAGTTTTGAAAAATGTCATCGTCAAAGTGTGTCTGAAACTCCCCCTGGAAATAAGCACACACAGTTAGTCAACTCATAGAAATGAAATCAGGAACAAAAATTTACAAAAATAAAACTCCCTCTTATTCAATGCAACATTGGAGTTGAATTCAGGGCAGGAATTCCAGAAAGATTTGTCTTTCAGACTCGGGTTCTAATCTGCAATGATTAGAAGCCATATGTCGCGGATGTTCGGATTTCAGTCTGATGTAACTGAAAGCCTTTGTCTCTGGTTCATTGAAGTCCGGGTTCTAGTCTGAATTAACTAGAAACCAATTTTGAGCTGAAGCACGGGTCTTGACCTGAAGTAATCAAGAGCCTTTTGAAATGAAGAACGTGTTCTTATTTGAAATCATAAGAAACCTAAAATCTGCAAAATTTAAGATGTCTTTGGTATCCAAATAGATTTGGATCCAGACTTGTTAACGCTTTTGGGTACACATAAAACGGGTTTTGGTACCCACTTGTATTTGGGTTTAAGTACCCATTGCAAGTTATAACTATCAGCTTCTCTTTCAAAAGCAGAAAACAAATTTCTTTGAGTATTTGAAAGTTTAATATCCGAGTGTCTAAAGAAACGTGACTTTAAATGTTTAGACTTTTTCAAACTCTTCTCTTTGAATAACTGTCCGGTTCTAGCCTGTTTCTGGTAATACTTGGTGTTTTTCTGCGAAATTGTTTTATGTGAAGAATGACCAGTATTTCCAGAAACTTTAAGAAAATTAGACTTCGAAGATTCATCAGTGTAAATCTTTACCGGAAATTGTTCAATAACTTTATCTTTGCCTCTGTGTATCTTTAAGAGATACTTGAGTTTAAGATCTGAAGAAGAATCAAATTTAGAAAATTCAATTGGATTCTTTTCACTTTCTGTAGATAAATCAGATTGATCAACTTTAGATTTTGAACAAATTGAAGGATCTTTAACCTCTGATTCTTTTGAAGAAGGAGAATCATTAATTTGTTTGGTAAGATGAAATATATGATCTTCTAATCCTTTGATAATGACCAAATAAGAATTTCTGTCATTATCAAATGATTGGAAATAAGTTTTAAAAGATTGTTCTTTGATTAAAAACATCTTTCTTTCATCTTCAAACAATTTAGATTTAGCTTTAAAATCTTGTTCTTTTAGTAAGAACTCATGTCTTTCCTTCTCAAGTGAATCTTTAGTTAAAGACAACTCGTAAAGCCAGAGCTTTATCATTATTTAACTGAACAAGAATGTCGTAATTGTTCTTACGAATCTTTTCAGATTGAGTAAGTTTTTCAATCAGCTCAGACTTTGAAAAATTTTCATATTCCATTATGAATTGTAGAAAAATGAACTTCCAAGATCTTTTATGGACTTACGAAAATTTGAATGAATCTTGATTGAAGAAAAATGAATCTTGAATGATTAATTTGTTAAAAATCAGCTCTGATTTGACTTTTTAACGTTGAAATTTTAGATTTTCTACAGAAAAATGCCCGTAACTTTTTTCTGGAGTGGAATTGGGCCTCAAAAATTTACGAAACTGGCTATGCCTATTCTAGGAATGTAGATCTCTTTTCAAGCTTCGATTTGATGTATGGTAGGCCTTCTAACGATGTTCCAGTCAAAAGTTATGGTCAATTTAAGCAGCAAAGGTCAAATAGTCAAAACTCGAATGCTTAATAATTAATCTCGAATGAATCATAATGAATCTCGATTGAAGCTTAATAAAACTCGATTGAATAAGGTTGAAACTAGAATGGTTATGAATGAAACTCGAATGAAGCTTTATAAAACTCGAATGATAAAATATGAAAATCGAATGGTTACGAATGAAACTCGAATGTATCACAGCAAAACTCGAAGTACTTGGCAACAAACTCGATTGATATTGTCTTAAAACTCGAATGATACCGCTTAAAACTCGATTAATGAAGTCAGAAACTCGATTACCAAAGCTTGAAACTCAATTAATGAAGCTAGAAACTCAATTAACAAAGCTTGAAACTCGATTAATGAAGCTTGAAACTCGGATAAAGAGGCTTGAAACTCAAATAAAATATAAAGTTCCTCGATTTACTCTCTTTGATCAACTCGAATGCCTTCTTTGTAAAACTCGAATGACACTATGAATTTAGTTATGCCCGAATTTTATCATTTTTGAACAAAAACAAGATCAGATACAAACTATTTCAACAAAAATCAATGAGTTGACCTCAAATGGATTTCGAAGGTTCGTTTTAATAGCAGAAACAACTTTTGTGAAATCACTTTGGCTAATTCTCGATTAAAAACCAAAAATCGACCAAAAACCTCAAGAACACAAACTTTTTCAAAAATTCAGAAAAATCAAAATTAAAATTTGTGTGTTTGGAGATATTATTTGATCCTTATATCATCAGATTCGCCATTAAATTTTGCACCTTCGATCCAAAATTCATTCCATTTCATCCACAAAATCAAAATCCACAAATGATTTTTTGAAATTTTAAAATTTTGAATGTAACAGTGTTCAAATAATTTTCAAAATTCAGATTCAATTTCACTCAAATTTAGCCATATTTGGCTCTGATACCAATTGTGAATTCATATTTTCATGCAATTCATTCACATACAAACAATCAATATGAACAATATCAATGAACACATAAATCCGAATGCTTGATTAATAAGAGAAGAAATATTACATTGGGGTTCTTGACTTGCTAAGCAATTATTCTCTCTCTACTGTTCAACATGCAATCGTATGTGCGTATGTGTAATATGAGATTCGTGATTCAACAGTGCACATACCATTCCTATTTATACTTAATACACAAGTATTAAGTATTTACACAAACAACCCTAAACTATTGATTATTTACAAACATATACAATATAATTGTTTCATCTCTATTATTTATTCCCAACATGTCATTCAAGTTTGATGTATGCTTTAATCGAGTTTCATGCTTAATTGATCGAGTTTCATGCTTTATTGATCAAGTTTCATGCTTATTTGATCGAGTTTTATGCTTAATCAATCGAGTTTCATTGTACATTTATCGATTTTTTTCTCTATTTTCATTCGAGTTTCAACATTTACAATTCGAGATTCAAGGTTTTACTCTATTTGACCTATGCTGCTTAAATTGGTCATAACTTTTGACTAGAACATCGTTAGAAGGCCTACCATACGTCAAATCGAAGCTTGAATAGAGATCTTCAATTTCTAAAATAGGCGACACCGGTAGGGTAAATTTTCGAGGCCCAATTCTACTCCAGAAAAAAGTTACCGGCAATTTTCTACAGAAAAACTGAAATTTCAAAGTCAAAAAGGCAAATCAGAGCTGATTTTCAAACAAGTTATCGTTCACAGATTCATTTTTCAGAGCTTTAATCAGAAATCACTCATCAGTCCATAGAAGATCTTGGAAATTAAATTTCAAGAAATTCTGAATGGCATATGAACAATATTCAAAGTCTGAGCTGATTGTAAAACCTACTGATTCTGAAAAGATGCGTAAGAACAATTATGACATTCTTGTTCAGTTAAATACTGATAAAGCTCTTGCTTTACGTGATGTATTAATACTGAAGGAAGAAATTGTGGGTTTACAAGAAAAACAAAAGGATTTGAATTCTGAGAATAGTGCTCATAAATTGAAAAAATCTGAATTAAATAAAGAACTTTATGAGTTGAAAAGAGAGAATTTTATTACTACAACTCAAATGAAATATCTTTATCCTGAAAGATCTGAGCTGTATAAGAAAGTTAAACATCTTGAAGAATTATTTACCAAGACAAATCAGACTGATCAAAATTGTATTTTAAACAAATCTGAAGAATATTTTGCTCTTGAAAAAGAATTATCTTTAACTAAAGATTTAATTGAGAAGGAAAGACATGAGTTCTTGCTTAAAGAACAAGATTTTAATACAAAATCTAAATTGTTTGAAGATAAAAGACAGATGTTCTTAATTAAAGAACAATCTTTTAAATCTGATTACCAATCATTTGATATTGACAGAAATTCATATTTGGTCAGTATCAAAGAATTGGAAAATCATATATTTCATCTTAATAAACAATTGCATGACTCTCTTTCCTTGATTAAATCAGAGGTTAAAGATCCTTCAGTTTGTTCAAAATCTAAAGTTGATCACTCTGACTTATCTACAGAAAGTGAAAAGAATTCAACTGAATTTTCTACACTTGATTCTTCTTCAGATCTTAAACTTAAGTATCTGTTAAAAATACACAGAGGCAAAGATAAAGTTGTTGAACAACTTCTGGTAAAGATTCACACTGGTGAATCTTCGAAGTCAAATTTTCTCAAATTTCTGAAAATACAGGTAATTCAAATCATAAAACATTTTCACAGAAAACCACTAGGTATTATCAGAAACATGCCAGAACCGAACAGTTTTTCAGGAAGAAGATTTCAGAAAATTCTAATCATTCAAATTCAAGTTTCTTGGGAAATTCAGATATTAAATTCTCAAATACTCAAAGAAATTGGTTTTCTGCTTTTGAAAGAGAAGTTGATAATAATAACCTGCAATGGGTATCTAAACCCAAGTATAAGTGGGAACCAAAACCCGTGTTTAAATGGGTAACCAAAAGTGCTAACAAGTCTGGATCCAATCAGTTTGGATACCAAAGACATCTTGATTGTGTAGGTTCAAAGAGACTTTTAGATCATTGTAGACTAGAACCCGCTCTTCATTGCAAAGAGGCTTTCAGATCACTTCAGCCTGAAACCCATTTTTTCAAAAAAATGGTTTTAATTAATCTAGACTAAAACCCGTTCTTCAGTTTAATCATATGGCTTCCAGATCATTATAGACTGGAACCCGGACTTCAAAGAAATGGCATCTACTTATTTTCAAATAGAATCCATTCAAGTGGTTTTTAGTTACTTCAGACTGAAACCAATTCTTTATTGCAAAAAGATTTTTGTACACATCAGTGCAGAACCCAATTTTCAAATCCAATGGCTTCTAGTAAAAACTGACTAGAATGCAAATGGTTTCTCCGAGTAGAACTTGTGCTACATAGCAAAGGCTTCTACTCATTTCCGATTTAGAATCCAATTCTGAAGGACGAATTATTCTGGAATTCTTGCCCTGAATTCAACTCCAATGCTGCATTGAATAAGAGGGAGTTTTTTTTTTTGTAATTTTTTGCTCCTGATTAATTCTCTTTGAGTTGACTGACTTAGTGTGCTTATTTTCATGGGGAGTTTCAGACGAACTTTGACGATGATATTTTTCAAAAACTGTGTGTAATTTTCACGAACAAATCTTATGCACACATAAATACATTTTTTAGCTGAAAAAGCAAAATATTTTCATAATCTTCTGATTCTCTAAATCTCTCATTGAGATTAATTGATCTAATCTGTTTAATTTTCAAAATCTCATTGCTTCTGAGATTCTCTTTAATATTCTCCCATTCAAAGAATTCTCCCGCATTCTCCATGAGCTAATTCTTTCATAACAAGTCTGATTCATTTCATACCTTATATCAGATTGTACATTTCATTTGGATATTTCTTATTTCATCTCCTAGTTCATATGAGCTAAATTTCTTTAATATCCCATGAGCTTCAAAGCTGAAACTAATTCTGCCGACTTCGATTATGCACTAAAATGAGTGACAGGTATATTGTTAGGTCTAGAAATTGTGATAGTTTCAGGGTTTGAATTGTAATAAATGAAACTTAGTTTAGTGTTCATTTTGTAAGGTTTCAAAGTTATGTGTAAATGGGTTAAAAGACCAAAAAGGTCAACCCATGCGTTTGGATACTTTGGATCCATATACTTTCCTATAAATAGTTTGTTTAGGTTTTCATTTGTAATATTGAAAGCATTGTACGTACGTGGATTTGGAAAAAAGCAATTAATGTTTATCTAAACTTGAATGTTCTTATTATTCTTCATTATATTCATAGTGTTCTTCATGATTATAATATTATTGATCTTCTGAATAATGTTGAATAAATGCTTCTAATATGGGAATTACAATTGGTATCATAGCCAAAAGATTGGTTTTAAAGTGTTTATAAACCTCTGATTTTCGATAATTTTGCGTAAATATTCTGCATTTTTTCTGGAAATTGTTACTGTTCTTGAACGTTCTTCGTGTTCTACGAAGAACTCCCTTGTTTGATCTTTGAATACAAAATTTCTGAACTGTTTGTGGTTAAATTTAGTTTGATACTATATTCCTTCGGGTGAACATCTTACTGTTTAATCATAAATTCGTGAAAGAAAGTATATTTGATTCAAAAATCAATCAGATCTGTACTTAATTTCTGTTTAAAATTCGTTGCATTTAAGAACTGTTCTTCATCCGAGAGTTACAACTCTCGTATATAACTGAGTTGTGTGTTACCTATTAAATTTTTCCTACGTATTTTAAGGCCTCATGCCCTATTCGCAAGTTGTAACTTGCGGATAAAACTTCTTGATATCCATTAGTACTAATTTTCCCAAGTACGTAACACTTCACCCGCGAGTTCCTACTTGCGGATCACAAAGCACACACTCTACACTTCAAAGTTTTTCTAAGTTAATTGTCATCCACTGTCTCACCCGCAACATACAACTCGCGGATCAACTTCACCCGCAAGTTCCTACTTCGGGATCAAATAACACACCCATTGAAGATTCAATTTTTTCTAAGTTTCGCCATCCGAGAGTCACAACTCTCGGATAAAGCTTCACCGCAAGTTCACTTAACCTTTTTCATATCATTTAAAATCTGTATCCTGAATCTCTAGTGTGTTTGCCCAATTAAGGATATAATCACTTACCAATCTCGGTCCAAAGAAGCCTTCATCGTGAATCGCGGCACTCTCGCTATGGGATCTAACGTCAGACCTCCAACTCTGTATCGGGGACGCTACACTCTGTGGAAATCTTGCTTCCTCGATTTCATAGAATGTCAAGAGCTAGCTGATGACATTCTGGACTCCATCTACAATGGTCCAACACAAATCATTTCCCCACAACCAACTCGAGCTGATTCCGGAGTTGAGGAAATTCCTAAGATACTTCTCACGCCTGCTCAAGTCAATCGAGTAAAAGCTTTTAGGATTGCATGCTCATTTATCATCCAAGCTGTTCCAGATGACATCTATATCAGCATTAATAGTTTTAAGGATGCCCGAGAGATGTGGGAGGAAATTGAGAGGAAAATGTAAGGAAATGATCAGAATGTCGAGCAATGCAAAGCAAATGCTCTAAACAACTACGATATGTTTTCAACAAAAGATGGTGAATCTTTGGAGACCACGTATCACTGCACTGCACGCTGATGAAGGAACTTCAAAAGAACGGAGTCAACAAATCCCAAGTAGAACTGAATAGGAAGTTCGTAAACTCTCTGACACCAGAATGGAAACAATTCGTATGGTTAATTCATGAGATAAATGACATTAGCATACATGATCTCTTCGATAGTCTCGTAGTTTATCAGTCTGAAGTCTCGGGTAAACTTGAACCCAAGTAACCAGAGGAACCCACCATCTCTGACACCCTTTCTCTTCTCTTAGACAAGAAAATTAAGTCCTCTACGGCTACCAAACTCCTCAAAATTCTCTCTGAGTCCTCTACATCTGATTCTGACGATGCCCACAATGATCCTGAGGCAACTGACCTTCAAAGGCAAATCTCATTACTCACTCATGCCTTTGATAAGAAGTTTCCCAAATAATCCACCAAGCATCGACAAGAAGCCAAGAGTAAGAAAAACATGATGACAAAAGGGAAGTCACTGAGAAAAACAAAGGAGGAGGAACGTAAAGCTGATGACAAAGAGAAGGGATGCTTCAATTGTGGTAAACCGAGTAACTTTGCTCGCGAATGTCATCTTCCAAAGCAAAAGAATGAGAACTACTACAAGACGAAGTACAATCTGGCTAAGCAAAGGAATGCTGGCAGAGCCTTGTTCGCTGAAGAGGAACACTGGTTAAAAGACACTGATAATGAAGAGGATACTGCAGATCCTATGTGATTTATTGCCGACACTCAGCCAGAGGAAGATTCGAGTACAACGCCTGAAGTCTCTTTGATGACTCAAGATACAAGTTCAAGCAATCCATCTCCCTCCTCGGATAAAGAGGTATATATTCTTCCCGAGGAATTTTTGACAGAATTAACTGATTTACGTAAAGAGGCCAAAAGGCTAAAAGTTTGTCAAACTACTCTTAGGGCTGCTCGAAATGAAACGTCTGATTTGAAAACAAACATTTTAGAATTACAATTAAGAAGAACTATCTAAGACTAGTACTGTGACCAAATATGTAACTGCTAAACTGTGCAAATTAGAATACGATCATCAAGTTCATAAGTCTGAAAAATCCCACTGTGATTACAACCATCATTGTGTCCTGGTTGAGAAAACAACACTAAACGAAAAACTCAGAGACATGGAAGATAGGTTTTGTAAACGTGGTCAAACTGATCAAACCATTAATATGTATAAACCTAGAGAGTTGAAGTCTAAAGACGGTTTAGGATATACCGGTCGTGGAGTGATGCACGAAATGGTCAAAATACAACATGATCCTTTATATGATGTTGAGACCATGGGTTACAGTTTTAAAATGCCTTATCACAAAACTTTGCTAGAAGTGCTAACCAAAGAATAAGAAAAATGAGCAAGACCTGATATACCAAAAATTAAATTTGTTTATGACTGGTTAAATTACGATTCTCTTCAAGGAAAATTAGATAAGACATTTAGAGAATATGAGTTCGTTGAACCAAAAGAGTTTACACCTGATCCAAACTTGCCAAAACCTCGTGAATATGTACCATATTCTGTTTTAGAACAACGAGCTTCTGATATAAAACAGATACTGGAAAATACAACACGAGATTTTGAGCACGAACGGATAGATTTTACAAAGAAAATATCAGATCTAGAAGCCAAAATTTCTCGACTTAATTCTTCTATGGCTGACACTAAACTGAATGTTGGTAAATTCCATGACCTTGAGTTAATGTTAAAAGAAACCAGAGAGTTGTTTGATTTAGATGAAACAATATTTTAAGAAAAGAAAATGAGTTTAATGAGGCAAGACGACAGTTTTCAGTTCGAGAACAGAATTTCAAATTCAATGCTAACTCATTTGACAAGGAACGAGATCTGCTTCTAGCCACCATTAAGGGGTTAGAATCTCAACTCATTTCTACTCAACATAATTTAGAAAACCCAGTTTCTGTGATTCACAGCTCTAAGGTTACAAATCTATCTGCAGACAGCGAGTCAAACTCCAATATAAGAAAACAACATCTCTTAGACATCAAGAAAGGCAAAGCCCCGATGATGGTACCTATCATAGAACATGTTGGCAACACTTCTAATCTGTTCCCGAATTCCACTGCCTCTAGCAATAAAGGCAAACTGTTGGTACATCCTGTGTGACGATAACAGTCTAAGTGATTCTGCATAGTGATTTTAGCAAGTATGTGTTAGATATGTTTATATGTGCTTGACTGTTATTGATTGTGTGTTTGAACTTGATGTAACATATTACAAGAAGTTCAAACATAAAGGTCAAAGATTAACTCAAGCATAAGTAAAACATAAGTTTCATCACTTAAGTGTTTAAGTGTATAGGCTAGATTCGAATAGGTAAAGGAATGCATTCGAATCTGTGATAGATTCGAATGTATCCTTAGATTCGAATGGGCTAGATTCGAGAGTGTCTTGTGGACAGACTCGAATGGGCCTTGGGCCAGATTCGAGCTTGGCCCACAACAGACTCGAATCAGGGTCTATAATTAGGGATAGACTCGAATCATTAAGGGACTTTTAGCAGAATTCGTGAGGAATTAAGCAAAAGGCGATCTCGAGTTTATCAGCTAGGTGAGTGCCGTTTCGGAGAGAATTAGTTCGTAGGATCGTTCGTGTGTCGTTCGTTCAGCGTCTAATAGTCTCCGTGTTCCGTTGGTTGAGAGTTTTCCGTCTAACCGTCAACGAGGATTCCGCACTCGTTCACGGATCCGCGTCAAGATAGATCTTGCAGTCGTAGACCTTACAAGTGGTATCAGAGCCTCCAGAGTGTTCTTGGTGTTCTTCGTGTTCATCAGATACATTCTAGGTTTCTTGACGCTAGTTGGACGGTTTTGCTCTCAAAAACGTGTTTTCAAGCTTAGCAAATTCATATTCGGGAAACACTTTGTGGTTTTTCACGTTTTTGATCGAAATCATTATTTTTCGTTCGAAAAATAGTGATTTAATCTGTAAAACGTCAAAAAAATCAAAGTGTTAGCCGTTTTTCGAGTTTGCGGCTCTCGAATCTATAGGGGTAATTAGGGTTTCACTTTAGTCTCGACTCTAACCTAAATACGCTCCTTTCGAGTCAATTTCAGAGATTTTCGAATCTACCTTGTTTCGAATCTAGTGCTTCATTCGAATAGGATCTCGAGTCTACATTAGTTTCGAGTTTATTTCGAGTCTAGTCGTGTTTCGAATCTGTGTTTCGAATCTGCTGAAATTCGAGTTTGTTCCCCTTCGAATCTAAGGACCCTCGAATCTAAGGATATCTCGAATCTGACATATTTTGAGTTTAATTGAATTAAAACACTTAATCGAATTTAATCCCAAATAAATTGGAATCTAATTACATTCGAATCTATCTAGATTCGAAAGAGTTAATCCACATTAGTTTCGAATTAAATTAATTAAGGGTCAATTCAATTTCTTTCGAAAAGATGTCTAATCTTCAGAAATTTTTAGAAATGGACCACGAAGTTGGGAAGGCAAATGCACCGCCTAAGCTGATGAAAGTTGAGGACTATTACTGGTGGAAGGACCGTTTTACAGATTTTGTACGATTCAATGATAGGCGCATGTGGGTGTGCATAGATGAAGGGTACGTCCCGCCAGTATCTGAAGTTGAAGGCCGTCAAAAGGTCTTGTCATATCAGATGATGAAAGAAGATGACAAGAAATTATTTGAAGCCGAAAACAAAGCTTTCTCCATAATCCGTATGGCTTTACCTCAAGATATTTTGCACACATTTCGGACTCAAAGGACGTCGAAGGAACTTTGGGAGTCTCTCGAGAAAAGGTGTGAGGGTAATCCTCGGGTGCGTAGAAAGCGTACAGAGCTGTTGAAACAACAGTTTGCAATTTTCAAGGCAATTAAGGATGAACAGTTGGATGATATTATCACAAGGTTCTATCATCTGATAACGGAACTTGAAAGTCATGGAATTGAGTATTCGGACACTGACAAGAACAACAAGCTTCTTGATGCCCTACCAGCCAAATGGGCTATGTACGTGGCAATGATTAAGCTGAATGAGGACAAATACTATACTCAATCACTTGATGACATTGTGGGAACGTTGAGGGCATATCACTTTGAGATGATTAAGGCTGAGACTGATTACGAGCAAGTCCAGAATCCGGCAATGTATTTTGGAAAGACATCTAAATCATCAGTGACAGCTGAACCGAAGAGTGCTACAGCGTTTTTCACCGGAGAAACGTCATCGCCAGCAGAGTCTGAAGACTCATTGAATCGCGCGTTCTTAGGATTAGGACGATCGGAAGAACCGCAACCTCAAGTCCAACAGGCATCGACAAGTCAGAGCTATTCGAAGATGCCCATGAGCGCAAAGTCAGCGGAAGAGCATCTGAATCTACTTGCTTCTTTTGTGGCCGCATACGGAAATTGTGTTCAAGGGAAAATCAATGACCCAGCTCTATGGGATGAAGATTACGATCAGGTCGACCCTGATGACTTAGAGGAAATGGATCTTAAGTGGCAACTGGCCATGGTGACCCAGAGGGTAAAAAGATTCATCAAAAGAACTGGGAGGAATCTGCAAATGAATAACAAGGGGATCGGGTTTGATAAGTCCAAGGTGAAATGCTACAACTGTCAGGGATTGGGACACTTCGCCAGGGAGTGTCAGAGACCGAAGGTAGAGACATACCAAGGACAGAGTCAGCATCAGGGACAGTACCAAAATCAGTCCCAACAACGATACCTTCCAAGTTCCTCATCTGGACAGGCCAATCTAGCGGGTCTTCTATCCAATGTCACTTCAGATAGACAGCTAGATGGCACGTATGATTGGAGTTCACATCCTGAGTCGAATGCTAGAGCCTTCATGGCTGAAGTCACAGAAACGGGGTGTGATGGGAACGAGCAGACTACACGGGACAGCAGTCCAATGTGGGTAGAGAAGGCGAATGATCAGACAGTGCTGGAGTTTGCTGCTCAGATGGCCAACGTGGAATCTGATAACTCTAAGGTTAGTCTATCTTACTCTCTATTTCAAGAATTATGTGCTTTGTGTGCTACTTCTAATGATAGGTTAAATCTAGTCTTAGAATCACATAAAACCATATCTGCTCAAAATGAGAATTTAAAAATTGAAAACGCTAGCCTAAATGATATAAAGCAAGATTTAAAAGAAAAGCTTAAGGCTGATGCTCAGGACGTAGTAGTTCTAAAAGACAAACTCAGTGAGCAGTGTGTTAGGATAGAACTTATGTATGAGCACGTAGAGGCCTTAACAAAAAGTCTTAAGGACAAGGATATAGAGCTAGCTGAGACCAAGGTTAAGGTAGCAGAGGCAAACAGCAAGTTGGAGAAGTTTAGGAATTCAAGCTTAAATCTAGGGAAAGTCTTAGATGCCCAACGACAGTCTAAGAAGCCCGTAGGTCTAGGTTTTCACGAAATTCCTCCACCATTCAATGCGAACTATGTGCCTCAGCCTCAGGAGAAAACTGACAAGTCAGTAGACTTAGAGGACCTACCTGAACCGACACCAGAGCCTATAGTAGAAAATGCACCTAAGGTGGCTGACTCAACCGTCAAGGTCAAGAAAGTGAAATTTGTGTCTTCCTCCAGTTAAAAACCTGCAGGAAAACAGCAAATTTCTTGGGCTGACCAGGTCGAAGAGACAGACACTGTAGATGTACCAAAGGCAATAGACACTAGTGAGACACCTAGATCTAAGGGAACACACAAAAAGTCCATAGATAAGCTGTCTTGCTTTAGATGTCACGAGAAAGGGCATGTTGCTTCTCACTGTCCACTTAGGAAAGCAGATGTTACCCCTAAGACAGTGAACCCAACACCTGTTAAGCCCTCACCCAGTGTGGCAAGCAGCAGTAGTTCTCAACCTACCGAGAAAACTGTGCAGGCCGCACCCAAACAAGTTGTGAAAAACACACCGGTTAAGGTTGGACCAAAGGAAGTGATTAGGACAAATTCACCGAATCGTGTCATTAATCAATCTAGGTCAGCACCACAACAAGTCTATAGGAGCACCACACCTAGCAGGTCACATACTCCAGTTAGGTCTCATACTCCAGTTAGACAATATGCACCGGTAAGAGCTCAAGGATCACAGTCAGAAATGGCATATAATAGAAATTATTCCAGAGCTCCACAACAAATGCCTACACCACGGCAAAGTGTGAACTTAAATCACTCGGCACCACAACAGAATTCAGTTCAAAGGCCCAAGTCACCTGAAATGCGAGATGGGTACTTGAAAGAGTTCACGTATGTGGACGAGAATGGTATTACCAAGTCAGTCATGGCTTGGGTTCCCCGTGATAACTAACCTCTTTTCTTTCATGTGATGGAGATAACTACCGGTCCAAACCACAAGTGGTTCGTCGACAGTGGTTGCTCCAGGCACATGACGGGGGAAAGAAGTCTACTCACAGACTTCAAGGGAGGTAATAGGGGATTCGTATCATTCGCGGGTAACAAGGGTGGAAATATCACTGGAACTGGAGAAGTCACTAATGGGACGATTACTTTGGATCAAGTTTATCACGTTGATAAACTGGTTCATAATCTCATTAGTGTCTCTCAAATCTGTGATAAGAAGAACTCGGTGTTATTTACTGACACTGAGGCGTTAGTGCTAAAGCCTGGATTCAAAATTCCTGAAGAATGGGTGTTGATGCGGGCGCCAAGGAAGAACGACTTGTACATGCTGGATATGAACAAGCCAGAGACTTCGATGGGGCCAATTTGTCTACTATCCAAAGCTTCGGAGACGGAATCCGTACTGTGGCACAGACGCATGGTTCACCTGCACCTGAGAAAGATGAATTACATAACGAAGCATGGACTGGTGCAGGGTGTGCCCATGAAAAGTTTTCAGTTCGAGGATAAGTGTCTACCTTGCATGAAGGGCAAACAGCACAAGAAGACCCACAAGTCCAAGAAGCAGAATTCCATAGCCTCAGCATTCGATCTGTTGCACATGGACCTTTTCGGCCCAATCAACAAAAGGAGTATCGGAGGTAGTTGGTACTGCTTAGTTATCACTGACGATTACTCACGTTTTTCTTGGGTTTTCTTTTTAGGTACGAAGGACGAGACGGCTGCAAGGCTCATCGGGTTCTTGGACCAAGTGGAGAACTCATACGGAACTAGGGTTAAATATATTCATAGTGATGATGGAACTGAATTCAAAAACACTGTAATTGGTGTATATTGCCTATCAAAGGGCATAGTGCATCAATTCAGTGCACCATATGAACCTCAACAGAATGGGGTGGCCGAACGTAAAAATAGAACTTTGATTGAGGCTGCAAGGACTATGCTTTCTGAATCAAAGCTTCCTACCATGTTTTGGGGGGAGGCAGTGAATACCGCGTGCCACATTTTAAACCGAGTCCTTACAGTCAAATCATTGAACAAAACATGCTATGAAATTTTGAATAAACGGCCACCTAACTTAACTGGATTCGAACCGTTTGGAGTACCATGCACACTTTTAAGAACAAAACATCAACCGAAGTTTGGTGAAAAGGCTGACGAAGGATACTTCCTAGGTTATGTGCCAAACTCACCAAACAAACGGGTGTTTAACAAAACAACTGGTACTGTGGAGATTGTGTATAACATTGAAGTCACAAGTTATACACATGAACCCCAAACTGGTCCGGAATGGATATTTGACTATGATAAGTTATTTGAGTCTTTTAACATTCCTCTGGATGATAATGCAGGTACAATCGAGAAGGACTTGGCGACGTTGCATCTGAACGACGATGGCCAAATCTTTCCAAGGACCACGTTCGAATCTACATCCGAGCCTACTGCGACTGTAGATGGATCTCCAGAAGTTGCTGATCAAGAGGCACCTAACACTGAGAATTAGACTCAAGCTTCAAGTTCTAACTCTGAGGAAAACGTCCGTGAGGAGGAAAATGTAGAAGCTGAGCCTGTTCCCCCTTTAGGTGAAATAGGATCCAACGTAGGAGATAATCTAAGGGTTGATGAAATAGAGACCTCTAGGATTAACAAGAACCATCCAATAGAAAGCATCATAGGAAATCCTAACGAGGGTGTGAGGACTCGGAGTAGTGTAAATAACAACACCGTGTTGTTGTCGATGATAAACGACTCCGAGGCATATCACACATGTCTTTATTCATGTTTCATATCGCAAGTAGAGCCTAAGAATGTGCAAATGGCACTTAAGGATAACTCCTTGGTTGAAGCGATGCAGGAAGAACTTTCACAGTTTAGGAAACTAGAAGTGTGGGAGTTAGTTCCGTTACCTCGAGGGGAGATTGCAATAGGAACCAAATGGGTTTTTAAGTGCAAAAGAGACGATCGGGGTATAGTCACGCGCAACAAGGCGAGATTAGTTGTAAAGGGTTTCAACCAAGAGGAGTGAATCGATTACAACGAAGTTTTTGCACCAGTAGCAAGGCTAGAAGCCATTAGGTTGTTTCTAGCGTTTGCCTCCTTCAAAGGCTTTAAGGTATATCAACTAGACGTTAAGATGCTTTCTTGTATGGGAAAGTGAAGGAGTTGGTGTATGTAGAACAACCGCCCGGATTTACAGATCCTAAATATCCTGATAGAGTATATCGCTTAGATAAGGCTCTTTATGGATTACATCAGGCACCTAGGGCGTGGTATGAGACTTTATCCAACCATCTTTTAGAAAACGGTTTTGAAAGGGGTAGGATAGATAGTACTCTATTTGTGAAGAGGAAGGGAGAACACTTTATCTTGGTACAAGTGTACGTCGATGATATCATCTTTGGATCATCAGACGAACAGATGTGCAAAGATTTCGAGAAGGTGATGAAGTCTAAGTTCGAGATGAGTGCTATGGGGGAGTTAAATTTCTTTTTGGGGTTAAAAGTTGACCAGAAGAAGGAAGGGATGTTTATCCATCAAACTAAGTATGTCTATGACATATTAGAACGGTTTGGGATGGAGGGAACTAAGTTGACTGCCCACTTCAGCACGCCGATTCAAGTGAATCACAATCTCGGGCCGGGTACTGAAAGTGATACCGATGTGGATCCGACTTTATATCGGGTCATGATTGGTCACGTTATGTATTTAACTGCTTCAAGACCTACAAATGTTTTGCTGTGTGTAGTTGTGCTAGGTTTCAGAGCGAATCCGAAGGAGAGCATATGAAAGACTTGTGAAGCGGATTCTACGAACCTCAGTCGAAACCGAAGCTGGGATTTGGTTATCACGCGGAGGAGATCTAGATTGGAAGCGTTCCACGGATTTGACACGGAGGATGCAGCTTTGACGCGCAA
>JAANYP010000403.1:0-50182 GCA_020465985.1 Centrapalus pauciflorus
TCTGTTTCTTGTGATGATGCTCATCATTGCAGAGGGCAATGGAGCATCTATACTAACAAAATTGGCACTTGGCTTTAGCAGCCTTTTGAGTGAAGATAGTGAGTGCCTATGGGAAACATGTATCCTCTTATGTAAGTTGGAAGTAGTGCAGGTGTGTGCAATTATTTTTGCCAAGAATCGAGGATACATAAAAAATTTCCCATGCTTCAGGGAATGGTGCCTTAGCATTCCTTGAAAGATCATGTTTGAAAAGTTGAACTGTTGGCCAGTAGAAAAGCACACTAAGGCAGTGGCAATGTTTGAAGAAAATTCGGACCAACCAGTTCTTTTGGGGCTTAAACACTGCTGAAGAATATGCACAAGATATTTCCATTTAGGAGAAAAGTGTGCCTTAAGAAAAGTAAAAGAATCAGCAGGCCCCCTATAACCAATATTTTGAAGACCAAGATATAAAGCTTGAAGGGATAGGTCTTTTATACCTGTGGCATCTTGAAGATGCAGATGATTTCTGATGGATTCCTCGGTGATATTGATGGTAGTACCATCGATTTTGGAAGTCAGGGTAGGCACTCCATTGATGGTTTGAAGGTAGGCATGATTCCAGAATTGCTCAATATGAGATATGTAGATAGTGGGGTTAATATGGAGAGCATAGTGGATATGGGAGTGCCTGAGGAAGTCCATCATCTCATGGAATGGTTGAAGGTCAGTGTGTTTCAGGGTATATGGAAGGCAGTTGTGTTCTTTTACGAACTCCATGGGTAAAGAAACGACGGTTTAGGTTTAGGGTTTGCAAAGAATGTGTGTATCGTTCAGAGAGAAAGAAGAAGGCCTTGGAAGCAATATGTAACTGGTAGTTACAACTGAACGAAACTGGGACCTTTAAAGGTTTCGAAAAGGTTGGGTCCCGCGCACACATTTGAAAAATTACCCAAATACCCTGCACATTTTGACAGATCAAGTGAAAATAACCAGCAGCATGAGAAAATGAACTAGCAGCATGAGAAAAGACTCATGCTGTTAGTGTAAAATTGTGCAACTTTTCACTAACACAGTGTCTCCCCCTTAAATTAGCATATTAAGTTGATAGTAATAGAAATCAATTAATCCATATTTACCATACCAATGTTTGATATTAGGAAAGTGAACCTTCCTACATCAAAAGGTTTTGTAAATAAATCAGCTAGCTGATCATCTGTGTGAATTTTGGTAACTTGGATTAACTTCTTTTCATTACAATCTCTGATGAAGTGAAATCTGATTTCTATATGCTTTGTTTTTGGGAATTTCACTGGATTTTGCACAATGCTTATGGTACTTGAATTGTCAATATAAATAGGAGTGGATAAGAAATTCATACCATAGTCTCTTAGCTGATTTTGAATCCACATTACCTGGGAGCAGCAGCTTGCAGCTGCTACGTATTCTGCTTCAGTGGATGATGTGGAGACAGTTGTTTGCTTTTTGCATTGCCAAGAGACCAGTCTTGCTCCTAAGTATTGACATCCACCAGTTGTGGATTTTCTGTCAATGTTGCAGCCACCATAGTCACTGTCAGAATAAGCAGTTAGTTCAAAAGGAGAGTCTTTGGGATACCATAGACCTAAATGTGGTTGGCCTTTGAGGTATCTGAAGATTCTCTTAACAGCAACCAAGTGAGAATCCTTTGGTGAACATTGAAACCTGGCACATACACAAACAGCAAACATTATATCAGGTCTAGAAGATGTTAGATACATGAGAGATCCTATAAGGGATCTGTAGAGATGAATGTCCACATCTATGCCATCTTTATCTGTATGAAGCTGTTTATGAGGATCCATTGGAGTGCTTGCAACCTTTGTGTCTTGATAGCCAAACTTTTCCAGTATGTCTTTGACATACTTTGATTGACTTATGAATAGACCAGTAGGCGTCTGTTTGACCTGCAGCCCTAGAAAGAATGTGAGTTCCCCCATTGAACTCATTTGAAACTTTTTGTGCATTAGGGCCTCAAAATCTTTGCACAACTTATCATTAGTTGAGCCAAAGATGATGTCATCAACATAGATCTGAACAAGGAGAATCTCAGCTTTGATGGATTTGGTGAAGAGTGTCTTGTCCAGAGTGCCTCTCTTGAATCCATTCTGTAGAAGATATGAGGACAGGGTGTCATACCATGCTCTGGGGGCTTGGTGAAGACCATAGAGTGCTTTGTCTAGCTTGTACACCCTGTCTGGATACTTGTAGTCTTCAAAACCAGGAGGTTGACACACATACACTTCTTCTTCAATTGTCCCATACAAGAAAGCAGACTTGACATCCATTTGATACACTTTAAAGCCTTTGAAGCTTGCATATGCTAGAAATAGTCTGATGGCTTCAATTCTTGCTACTGGAGCAAAAACATCATCATAGTCTATTCCTTCTTCTTGAGTGTACCCTTGTGCTACTAGTCTTGCTTTGTTTTTGATGACTATCCCTCTCTCATCCTTCTTGTTTCTGAACACCCATCTTGTACCTATGGCTCTCTTACCTTTAGGAAGATCCACCAGAGTCCATACATTCTGGATTTTGAACTGTAAAAGCTCTTCTTGCATAGCTTCAATCCAGGATGCATCTTTTAGTGCGTCTGATGCCTTTTTAGGTTCTAATTGAGACATGAAGCAGGCATGTTCAAAAGCAGCTAGACTGAATTCTGGAACTGCTTGTTCAGCAGCAGCAGTCTCATTGTGAACCATCTTCCTTGTTTGAACAGGAGTGCTTGGATCACCTAGTATTTGATTGAGAGGGTGATACTTATGAACTTGTAGTGTGGGCTCTCTCTCTGTTTGGAAGGATGTTCCAAGGTTTGTGTCATCTCCATCAGAACCAGTGAATGGTTCAGTTTCTGGAACAGCTTGAGTTTCTAGGCTAACAGCTTGAGAAGCTGTTGGGACTGCTAGCCTAGAAACTGGAGCTGTTTCCTTTTCTGGTTGAGCTGTGCTGTCAGGACTTGGGAATGGCACTTCAGTGTCTGTATTTGCCTCATGTTGAGTGCTCAGGACCCCTGGAGGATCACATGACAAAAGTGGTAGAGTGGTGAAATCATCCCAACTTGTTGAATCTGCAGCAGTCTGAAACTTTGTGCTACCAGCATGAGATATTGTATTGGCAGCATGAGAATTTGTGTTGGCAGCTTCAACCCTGTATGCATCAGCTTCTGCAGGAAACTCAGCAAAGCTCAGAGAATTTGTTAGTGAATCTAAATCAAACAACCAATCAGGACCAGTGCCTTTGATATTAGCAGTATTTTCATTAAATTCAACATTGGCACTTTCTTCAATTGTTTTAGACACACGGTTGTATACTCTATAGGCTTTGCTTTGAATTGAGTATCCTACAAAAAATCCTTCTTCAGACTTACTCTCAAACTTTCCTAAGTGAGTTTTAGTGTGAAGGATAGTACATGGGCATCCAAAAGGCTTGAAGAAAGCTATTAGGGGACTTTTGTTGTGGAATAACTCATAAGGAGTTTTCCCTTGTGATTGAACGACTTGAACCCTATTTAGAACATAACAGGCTGTATTGACAGCTTCTGCCCAGAAAGTCATAGGCAGATTGGAATCAGCTAACATTGTTCTAGCAGCCTCAATTAATGTTCTATTCTTTCTTTCAGCTACACCATTTTGCTGTGGTGTTCTTGGTGCACTGTATTGTCTAGCAATACCTTTGGACTCACAGAAACTGTTTAGAACTTGATTTTTAAATTCAGTCCCATTGTCTGATCTTATCACCTTAACTTTGGAATTGGATTGGTTTTCTATCTTAAGGATAAAAGACTTAACAAGCTCAGCAGTTTCATCTTTGGACCTAAGAAAGTAAACCCAAGTAAATCTTGTGAAATCATCAACAATGACTAAACAGTATGCCCTTTTATTCAAACTCAAAACAGATGTTGGACCAAATAGGTCCATATGCAGCAGCTGAAGAACAGATGAGATTGAATTTATTTCTTTGGACTTATGAGAAGTTTTGTGTTGCTTGCCTTTAAGACATGCTACACAATGATCATCACAAATGAACTCCTTTTGTGGTAATCCTCTTACCAGATTCTTTTTAACTAAATCATTCATGGACCTGAAGTTCATGTGACACATCCTTCTATGCCAAAGAGCAGACTCATTTGATGATGCTTTGGATATCAAACAGCTTAAAGTATTTGCTTTAGTCAAAAGAGCTGTGTCTAGGCAGTAAACATTGTCCTTTCTTGGTGTTCTAAGTAAAACAAGATTTTCAGGAATTTTGAAATCCTTTGAAAGAACAATGCACTCAGAATCTGTGAACAGAACAATGTTTTGTTTGTCACAGATTTGAGAGACACTCAATAGATTGTACTTAAGCTGTTCAACATACAAGACATCATGGAATGTCATGTTGCCTGCTTTTACAGTACCTTTACCTGTAACTTTACCTCCTTTTGAGTTGCCTCCAAATGCAACAAAACCTCCATCAAATCCTTTGAAGTTTGACAAGCATTCAGAATTGCCTGTCATGTGCCTAGAGCATCCACTGTCCAGATGCCATCTTGTCCGATGAGGAGACCTGTGGTTGCCCTGCACAAATAACAGCTTAGTTAGTAGTGGAGTAAACCCAAACCAAATTGGTTTTGGGTTGGCCTTGTATATTGACATAACTAAAAACTGTTTTTGATTTCTTGTATTTGGTGAGGTCTACTGATGGAGTCTTTGGAGAGTATTTAGTGATTATGTGAGGTAGCCAATTATTTTGATCATCTTTTCTTCTGACAGTCTCAGATGAATCACTAACAGCTCCAGTTTGATGCTCATTAGCTTGAGCTGTGTTTGTAGTGCTAACAGTTTCAGTTTTTGCACTAACAGCATCAGATTTTGACTTAGCAGTTTGAGCAACAGATTTGTCCTTGACACACCATATTTGTTTAAAACTTGATTTAGGCTTTGCCAAAACTTGTTTTTGATGTGTGGACTGTTTTTTATTAACTTTTGAAAATCTGTGATCAACTGTTCTCTTTGGAGCTGCTGTGGAAGGTTTCACTTTTGAGTGTTTTGCCTGTTTAGGATTTGATTTTGTGTGATGTACAGCCTGTTTTGCAACAGCTGGTTTGTAAAAACAATCCTTGGCTAAATGATTCTTCCTTCCACAGTGAAAGCATCTTTTGACAGTTTGAATTGGAACACCAGATTTTTCAGCCAATTTCTGGTTTTTGTTTCTCTGGTTTCCTCTTACCTGTTGTTGTTTAGGAAACTTTTGAACACCATGCTTTTGGCATGTGCAGATAGAAACAGATTTACCTCTTTTAGTTCCTTTTGATGAAGATGCAGTGTTACAGTTAGAAAGTACAGAATCTTGTGGAGTAGCATTGCATACACTCATCTTTTCTTTTCCTTTCTTACTGGGAACTTGGACTTCTATGGGTGCACTCTTTGTGTCACAGTCTCTATTTTGACTCTTAGCTTCTTTTGGTTCAGGACTGCTATCAAGGATAGGATCTACAATAGTCATAGACTCATCTAGTGGTTCATTGACAAGTCTATCAGCAACTTCACTCATTGGATGAATGTACTTGTTATTATATGGAGGTGGAGTAGCATTGTATCCTATTCCTTCTTTGGGATTGACCTGGGATTTAACTCTGTCTTTGAATTGAACTTTCATTAGGTGTTCTAGCTTTTGATTTGCTAACTTGAAGTTACCTAAATCTATGTTAACAGATTCTAGTTTCTTATTAGCCTCTAACACCTTCTGTTCAGATTCTTCTATCTTTTTATTCAAAGATTCTATTTTCTTGTTGAGTTCCTTTTTCTCCCATTCATGATAGTTTCTATCATAACCCATTTGAAGCTCATTATCCTTGTAGTCATTGATCTGTTTTTCCAGATCTTCTATGGCTTGCATATATTCATATCTCCTTTCTTCCATCTTAGCTAGAGTTTTGCACATGCTCTCATTATGATCTCTGTACTTTTTAACCATATTTTTACATGATTGAGAGCAGAGTTTAGAGGTTACCTCAGATGGTAGTTCAGTGGAGGAGACATTTGATGTTTCTGCCATAAGAGCTTGATTCTGGAATTCTTCCTCTGTCTGATCACTCCAGTCAAACACATTGTCTTCTTGAGAGACAAGTGCTGTTGATGAGGAAGTTTGGATTGGCTGTGAAGTCCTTGATGGCTGTTGACCTTGAGATCTACATTCTCTGGCAAAGTGACCAAGCTTATGACATTTGTAGCATTCCACTTTTGATTTATCAAAAGATGGTTTGCCATCTGTTTTGGCTTGAAAGTTGGTCCTTCCAGTTCTTTTCAGAAATCTCTTGGCTCTCATGGTTAGCATTGCATGTTGCCATTTTAAATCCATCTCTTCAAGATCATCAGGATGAATTTGCTCCAAGTCTTCAACATTTAGAGCAAATAATCCATCATTGGCAACAAATGCTTCATAATGTGTTTCAGCAGAACTTCCATCACCACCTGAAAAAGAATCACAGTTGTTAGATTTTTCAGAGGACAAAAGAGCAGTGTTATGATTATAAGAAAAGGATTTCTTTTTAGCATCTATTTCAGTCTCAAACACTCTTAGACTGTTGTACAGATCATCCAATTCTATTTCATCAAGTGTGTCTTTTGTTCTCCACTGAGCAGCGTAGACTGTCCATTCTTCTCCAAGAGATCTGAGAAACTTTCTGTTGACCTCATCTTGATCCAGATTGACCCTTGCACTTTCCAGTTCACTTATCAGTTTGTTGAACCTGTCAAAGATTTGGGTGAGGTTTTCATTCTTGCCACCAGAAAAGTTTTCATACTGCTGTTTCAAAAGGTCCTTTTGATTCCTCTTGGTACTTGCATTACCAGCAAACCTCTTCTCTAAGGCATTCCAAAGAGAGTGAGCAGTATAAAACTTCTTAAACTGATGTTGATAAGCATTAGGAATGGCTATTTGTAATAATGTCAGTGCTTTCACTTCATTCATTCTAGCCTTCCTTTCAAGTTCAGTTTTTGGAGGAGTTTTTACTGGTTTTCCCTCAGCATCAAGTTCTGGATCAACTGCAGGAGGAAATTCAACAGCTTCCCATATAGCATAATCAATGAATTGAATATGCTGTTGAATCCTGAGTTTCCACATCTCAAACTCAGTGGGCTTGAGCATAGGCACTTTGAGTCCTTGCCCAGATCCACTGCTGCTATTTTCAAATTCCATTGAAAAAGATTAAAAATTTGAAAGAAAGTTTTCGACTTTGAAAAACAAAGAACGACCTGTCGCTCTGATACCACTTGTCAGGATCTAAATATTATGAAAATTATGAATAACCAAGATTAACTGATTTGAATTTATCAGAGTATAAATCAATAATCTTGCTTTGAATCAAAGTTTAATTAAGAAGTTTGCGGAATAACACTCAATTATTTTGACAAAAACTTTCAGAATCAATAATAGCATAAAACACAGAAATAACCAAGACTGTTTATATTGCTTAATTCAATGATTACAACCACCTCTAATCTGTTTAGATTAGACGAAGAACACAAACTGTTCTTAGGCTTTTACAACCTTAGAGGCTTATGAAAACTTAAACAATAAAGCAATTACAGACTCAAAAATAATGCAGAAGACTCCTATGTGCGTATGTGTATGCGTCTGTTTTCTATACAACATTCTGTCTATTTATATTGCTCTATGGACATATTTCCTTGAAGGACTAGGACTTCTTTGATAGTAGATATGCTGGAATCTTCTTGTAGATATCTTCCCTGAAAATCAGCACTTTCTGTTTGAGAAACTGTTGAGCAGCTTGAGTCGTTGGACAGCTTGAACACAGCAGCTTGAGCAGTTTTACTCTAGCAGCTTGAACTTTAACACTGGCAGCTCGAGTTTCTTCAACTAACAGCATGAACTTTGTATTTAAACAGAGAATCTACTAACAGCTTGAGAAGTCTAACTAACAGCTTGAACCTTACTTAAACTATTTCCCAACACATCAAAATCATGCAATTTCACAAACTTTGACTCTAAAAAGTCAAAATCACCATGAAAACTCCATGGATGACCATGAAGCTCAAGCTTTCATTTTACTCAAAAAAAAAAAGTATGAAATAAGTTGCATTTATTCAATAAAAACACTAACATTGGTGATTGGAGACTTAAAAATCTAGCATTTTGCTTCACCCACTTCTTCACCCAAAAATCCTTCAAAATGGATGAAACTACCCACAAAGAAGTGGTTTCTAGCCTAAATCTTTGATATATGTGATAATGTGGTTGTTTTGGGGCTTAGATTTGCATTGTTTGGCACAAAAAAATGGGACAAAAATGAGGTAGCCGCACTTGAACCGTAGGGGAGTGAGCTCTAGGGTTTGTGAAAAATTAAGATTAAGAAGAATTCTGCTATTTAACCACGAAGAGGCGTAGCCCTACCCCCCCCCCCCCCCCCCCCGGCGCCCAGGCATCTGAAATTTTGCTTTTTTACTGGATTTTGGTACAACGGGCAGTATATCCTTCTTATTTGAGATTAAAAATGTGGTCTAAAAATTTTGTGGTGGCGAAATTAATTAATTAATCAATCATTTTTAGAACACTACCCTCCCCAACTTAAACTTTTGTGATGTCCTCGTCACATTTTGAGCACTATAATCACTTAAAAATAAATCGGTACACATTCATTGTTCTTAAAATAAATTGAAATTAATTCAAAACAAAATAAAATTCAAACTCTTTATTAAAATTAAATTAAATTATCACACCACACTTTATAATTAAATATAAACAACCAAAAGAAAGTAAAGTACGGTTACATCCAGAATCACACCATAACAGAAATTATACAAACCAAACAAAACTTAATTGTTTCTCACGCAAAAGACCACCACATATTCAATAATTAATTAAAATTGTTTTGGAGGGATGACAACTTCTTCTAGTTCTCCCACTTTCATCTGGATATTTGTGAACCAATCCGAATGCACTTTGTGAACCAATCTGAATGCACTTGGAATAGTTTCTCATGTTTCTTTTTCTCTTCTTGCAATTTCTCAATATTCTGCGCCAAGTCTTTGTTCGCGTTCAATATACTACACATGACATGTTTAGAATATTGATTTGGGTACTCAGCAAGTCTTCAATTGTCATTCTTTTCCATGGCCTCTCATCCTCTTCGTCGTCTACCTCCATTCTAGCTTTCCCTATGTTGTTTGGTCTTTCCTTGGAGTAGTTGGGGGCAATGAATGGGATCATGGTTACTTTTGACGTTTTAGGGCAATGGATTTGGTATCCTAAATGGTTTCTCTCGAAAACTAGCCCTAACATCGTAAGTTTCGTAAATCAGATCTCATTGGGGTTAAGGTACTTAATCGGCAATTGTTCCGACACCGCTTTCTCAATAATAAATAATTCGGTTAACATACGGCAGTGCGGATAATTCATCCCTTGACTTGTGACACTACACTCCCACAAATTTTCCATTATTATGTACCCTAAAGATATGGTCGGATATCCAGTCATTAAAGCACGCACTAACAATACCTCCTGGGGTCTAATAGTAGTAGTATATTGGTGTCTGGGAAGTAGGTTAAAAATAACAAACTTCCAAGCACCTTAGCTAGCGGACATAAATCCCCCTATTAAAGTGGACATACGCTCTCGCCTTCTCCATCAACATTCCAAATATTGTGGCTATCATATCATCCCTTCTTAGACCACCCACCAATCTTTCTCGCTCTACCTGCTGAAGGTCCAAAGACGACCAAAATTCCCTAGGTCTTGGAATATCTCTATATATACCAAATTTGCCACAAATGATTTTCCTAGAAACAGTCACCTTCTAATTTCCTACTATTCCTGTGAGCTCAAAGTTGTGGTCCTCACACCCGTCTGTTTTCCGAACAGTAGCGAACCACTGTTGGATCAGACTAGTGTGGATATATGGGAGTTCCCATTGTATAGCTCTATCTCATCCTAACCTCTCAAAACAGTCTAATATTTCATAACCCTCAAAGTCGGGTTCTTTCAGTGTACGCTCAATGTGAAACCTAGGGGGTTTACCATTGTTTGTGTTTGGAGGGACTACGTGAAATTCCGCGTTGACAGGTTTCTCAAAGCGGACCTTCCGAGGAAAGGAGCTTTTCAAATCAAAGAATTCGTTGATTGCAAAGCCTTCTTTCAGATAATTCTTCGAGGGCACTCCGGCCGGTGCTTGCTTCCTCAAGTCGGGTATCCGTATCGGTGGCTGTTGGCAATTTCGTTAATGGAGGAAAGGCTTAATAGGAACCCCCTGCCGACGTCAATCCGATACCTTTTTTTTTAATCGTTCTCATCCTAGGGGTATGGGTAAAACAGGTATTAACGGGTCGATTACCATTAGCATGATATTGGTTCGACATCTACAATTAAACGGAGAATTAAGATATTAAAACTGGGTTTTGTAAATAATTATGCATGAATAATGAAAACTCATTTTTTGTTTTTTTAATGAACTAACCTAATTCTCAGCGCCACTTGTGAGCCAAATCTAATCCTATAAATGCATGATTTAATAATCTTTAAATTCAACAATTAAAATTAACCCGTAGACAACACTTTTTCAAAATATAAAATAAAACATATTTGGAAAAACTAGAAATTTTTAAACTTTTTTAATTAAATATATATATATATAATTATTATTAACCATTTTTCATGAAAATAGTGCAATCCCCAAAAAGTTTTCATCCCATGCATGATCTAAATCAACTAAAACGCGTGAAAACTAAAAATAGGGCGTTAAAAAGAGTATACGTTGTTAATTCTTGCAAAAGAGTAGCGTTAGATTGAAGATTTGACGTAGAATGGACGTTTTTTGTGAGGTTTTAGGCATATAAAATCGCAAATCGTCACTCTGCAGTCGACTTTTATGGATTATGTCGTTTAGGGCATAGGGCACTGCTTTTATAACATTTTCAGCGCGTTGGGGCGTAGGCTAGGCGTAGCCCTGCGCACCCCCCACCCCACCCCCGCGCCCGGGCCTCCGGATTTTTTGATTTGGGGCGCGTGCTGATCTGTAAACTCATGTCTTCAATTTTAATATTTTTTACGGGTACTCTCCCCAACTTACGCTTATTAACTCGGGTTAAAATAAATAGGTCTGTGTGCTTAAAATTCTAATTTCTATCGTGGAGATTCTACTACTTAATCTTAAAACCAAAAATTTAATTTAAACCTAAAAACAACTGAGTTCGTGAGAAAAATTCCTCCCCAACTTAGTTGGGTACACACACACTTAAAACAAATAAAATCAAATAATCAAAGTACACTGAGTTGCCTCCCAGAAAGCGCTAAGTTTTACGTCTTCAGCCAGACGTACTGCTCCTATACTAATTAATTAACTTTTGGGTTTTCTAGTCTGATGAGTTCAGAGACTAGCATATTATTGGTGGCCCATTGGACATATAATTTAAGTCTGTGTCCATTGACTTTGAATGGCTCACCACCGTTTGGATCCTGAATTTTTACTGCACCATGCGGGTAGACTTCGGTTACAATGTATGGACCTATCCATTTACTTTTTAATTTACCGGGAAACAGTTTAAGTCTTGCATTAAACAACTAGACTTTGTTTCCCTTAGTAAATATTTTATTTTTAAGAAGTCTATAATGGAAGACTTTTGTTTTCTCTTTATAAATTTTTGCGCTTTCATAGGCTTCTCTACGAACTTCTTCCAATTCATTTAATTGGAATTTCCTATCAACACCGGCATCATGAAAATTAAAATTAGTATTTTTCAATTGCCCAAAGAGCTCGATGTTCCAGTTCGACTGGCAGATGGCAAATCCTACCGTACACAAGTCTATATGGAGACATACTGATTGGTGTTTTAAATGCGGTCATGTATGCCCATAGAGCATCCTCTAGTTTTTGTGACCAATCCTTACGATCAGGTCTTACTGTCTTTTCAAGGATTCTCTTGACTTCTCTATTAGAAATCTCGACTTGTCCGCTGGTTTGCGGATGATAAGGCGTTGCTATTCTATGATTAACTCCCGTAATGCTTAAGGAATTTAGCAAATTGTTGATTTTTAGAATGTGACCCTCCGTCACTGATAATAGCTCAAGGGATATCGTGTCGTGCAAAAATATTTCTTTTAACAAATTTGCGCACAACCCGGATATCATTAGTTCTTGTAGCTTCTACTTCCACCCATTTGGAAACATAGTCTACCGCGACCAGGATGTATTCGTACCCAAATGATTTAGGGAAGGGTCCCACAAAATCAATACCCCATACATCGAATATCTCGACAATTAGAATCGGGGTCATAGGCATTTCATCCCTTTTCGCGATGCCACCAGTTTGCTGACATCTTAAACATCCCTTAACAAATTCATAGGCATCTTTGAAGATTGTGGGCCAGAAAAACCCACACTGCAATATCCGGTGGCCAGTTTTCTTTCCACTGAAATGGCCACCACATGCATAGGCATGACAGTGTTTAAGAATATCTTCGTGTTCAGAATCAGGGACACGTCGTCTCATGATTTGATTTGCTCCTATTTTAAATAAGTCAGGCTCATCCCAAATATATTTCATTGCTTGCGCGTAGAAATATTTTCTTTGTTGTGAGTTCCAATGCTCCGGCAATCTTCCTGATACGAAATAATTGACTAAATTCGCAAACTAGGGAATTTTGGATACTGATAGTAATTGTTCATTAGGGAAGGAGTCCCTGATTTGATCAGTAGAATCTGTTGGGATTAATTGGAGCCTGGATAAGTGATCGGCAACGACGTTTTCTGTGCCTTTCTTATCCTTAATTTCTAAGTTAAACTCTTGCAACAGAAGAATCCATCGAATTAACTGTGGTTTGGCATCCTTCTTTGCCAACAAATGTCTTAAAGCACTATGGTCTGAGTACACAATTACTTTTGCCCCCCAAATATATAATATATGGCTAATAATTTTTTTTATAGTAGTTGTGTAATTGATTTGTGCTTCGTTAAAAGTTTTACTTGCATAGTAAATAACCACTGGTTTTTTCTCTAACCTTTGACCTAATACAGCACCAACTGCATAGTCACTCGCATCACACATGATCTCAAAGGGTTGAGACCAGTCTGGAGATTGCAGAATTGGCGCTTCCGTTAATTTTGATTTAAGCTTTTAAATGCTTTCATGCAAGCTTCATCGAAATTAAATTCAACATCTTTAGATAGAAGATTGCACAATGGCCTGGAGATTTCACTGAAATCCTTAATAAAACGCCGATAGAACCTATCAAGTCCTAAGAATGATCTTATGCTCTTCACATTGGTGGGAGGTTGAAGTGAAGAAATTAGTTGAACTTTCGCTCTGTCTACTTCCATGCCTTTTTCGGACATGATGTGACCTAAGACCATCCCTTCTTTTACCATGAAGTGGCTTTTCTCCCAACTCAACACTAGGTTGGTTTCAGTGCATCTCTTAAGGACCTTCTCTAAACGTCCTAGACAATCTTCGAATGTTTTATCAAATATGGAAAAATCGTCCATAAATATCTCAAGAGAACCACCCACCATATCTGAAAAGATAGTCATCATACAACGTTGAAATGTGTCGGGCGCATTACATAGACCGAATGGCACCCTTCGATAGGCAAAGGTGCCATATGGACAAGTAAATGTGGTTTTCTCTTGATCATTTGGATGGATCGGAATTTGATTATAACCAGAGTAGCCATCAAGGAAACAGTCAAACTTCTATCCTGCTAACTTTTCCACTATTTGATCTATAAATGGTAGTGGAAAATGATCCTTAGAAGTAGCAGAGTTAAGTTTTCTGTAATCAATACATACTCTCCAGCCAGTTACGGGACGAGTAGTTATTTTTCCTTCATCTTCAGTGTCAATCACTGTGATCCAAGACTTTTTAGGTACAGTTTGGGTTGGACTAACCCATTTGCTATCGGATATGGGATATATGATCCCGGCGTCCAACCATTTTAACACCTCTTTATTAACTACTTCCCTTAAATTATGATTCAGTCTACTTTGTGCGTCTCGTGCTAGTTTAGCTTCTGGATTAGTAATGATTCGGTGCATACACAACGTGGCACTGATTCCTTTTAGATCAGCTATAGTCCATACTACTGCTTCTTTATATTTGACTAACACTTGCAGTAAAGCTTTCTCTTGTTCTTCAGTCAGATCTGATGAAATTATGACAGGTAGAGTGTCATTCTGACCTAGAAAAGCGTACTTTAAATAAGCTGGCAACTCCTTCAATTCCAGAACAGGTGGTTGTTTAATTGAAGGTTTTGCTGATTCAGGTAAATTAGTAGGTAATATTTCAGTCCTATGGGTCCACATTGGTTGTTTCGCTTCTAATGTGGATACCATGACTACCTCTAATTTATCACACTCGGTAGCATTCATTTTGGCTAAATCATGTTCAGCAAAAACAACCCAGTGGTATCTTTGGTATTAATT
Organism: Centrapalus pauciflorus; assembly: GCA_020465985.1. Lineage (NCBI taxonomy): Eukaryota > Viridiplantae > Streptophyta > Magnoliopsida > Asterales > Asteraceae > Centrapalus > Centrapalus pauciflorus. The sequence goes on from JAANYP010000403.1 coordinate 14,432, forward strand.
AATGAGTTATGCTGCTGTGCAAGTTCGTCCACCATAGCAATCAGATAACACTCTGAATCAATGGCAGTTGCATTTAAAACATTAAACACATTCAATCTCAACTTACGATTACCAAATGCAATATCTACGGCTCCCGTCCTACAATTAATTTGAGCATTAATTGTGGCTAAGAAATGTCTGCCTAAGATAATAGCTGGTTAATTATCTCCTATTGAACTCTCAGTATCCAGGACTAGAAAATCAACTGGATAATAAAAATCTTCAACTTTAACTATGACATCTGATAAAATACATCTTGGGCATTTGGTTGACCGATCTTCTAATTGCAATATTATGTCAATTGTCTGTAACTGACCTAGATCGTGTTTATCAAACAAATTTCCATGCAATATGTTAACACTAGCTCCAAGATCAAGTACTGCCTTTTTAATCTGCACCTTACCTATAGTCACTGGAATTTAGGGTGATCCAGGATCTTTAAGCTTAGGAGGCAAAGAACTCGAAACTACTGCACTTAATTGTTCATTTAAATTGATCTGCTTAGGGAGCGAGACCTTGAACTTTCTCTTTTGTGTGCAGAGATCTTTTAAGAATTTGGCATAAGAAGGAACCTGCTGAATAGCCTTGATCAAGGGAATATTAATCTTAACTTGATTAAATAAATCCCACAGATCCTCTGGTTGTGGGCCTCTTTTACCGTAAGGAGAAGATTTAGGATTCTCTAAAGCAGCCGGATAAGGAGGAGGAACTGAGGTGTCCTGATCCTTAGACGCCTTCCCAACTTTGGGAGTTGTAATATCTGCTTTAATCGGTTCCTTAAAAGTTACTTTCTTAGGAACTTCCTTTTTTGGATCCTCTTTCTCTTCATACATGACTTCGGTGTCGGGATCTTCTTCTGTCTCTTGTTCCTTAGGCATCTCAATCTTATTATCTACCTCTCTACCACTTCTTAAAGTGGTTACCTTCGAAACCTCATTTACTTCATTTATTTCATGTTTTTTATCTTTATTATGATGAGCATGTGAAGGATTAGGGATAGTATTGCTAGGAAGCTTCCCCTCTTCACGTCTTGTGAGTGACTCAGCTATCTGACCCATTTGGCGACTCAACATCTCCATGGTCTTAGTACTAATAGCTGATTGTTGTTTCATAAATTCTGCAAATTAAGAGAATTGCGAAAAAGTCTTATTTGTTTCCACTTGAAAATGTGGTTGATCACGTTGGTTTGACTTATAATATCGCTCCTCTTTAGCTGCAGAAGTAGAACCATATTGATAGTCTCTTTTTGGTGGTTCACATCTAGGTTTCGATTGATGATCGGTAGGCTGATCATTCTTCCATCGGAAGTTAGGATGATTTCTCCATCCCGGATTATAAGTATCTGAAAATGGGTTATCCCTTTCTCTATGCGCTCTAAAACCGTAAACTTCATTAGCAAATTCCTCAGTGGATTGCACTTGAGGACATGCTTGTAGAGTGATGAGATGGATCACTGCATGTGACACAATTAACTGATCCATAGTGATAGTGCCCCGGAGGGCTAAGAAATGTGTACTCTTCGTTAGTCGGTCCACTATTACCCAGATCATGTCGTTCCCGCGGACCGTGCGTGGAAGTCTCATAATGAAATCCATCGTAATGTGTTACCACTTCCACTCGGGGATCTCTAACGACTGAAGATGACCTGCGGCTTTTGAAGCTCTGCCTTAACACTCAGACAGGTCATACACTGTTCTACATATCAGCCCACATCCCTTTTCATCCCTGGCCACCAATAGAAGTCGCGAAGGTCACGGTACATCTTAGTACTACCTGGATGCACGGATAGTCTCGACCGGTGCGACTCATCAAGAATCTACTGCCGTAGATTTCCAATCCTCGGAACCCAGATCCTATCATGAAACACATACAGCCCTCGATCGTCCCTGATCAACGCCTCAAGTTGCCCAGTTAGATGCTCCCGCTTCACATTATCCCCTCGCAAGCCCTCCTACTGCGCTAATCTCAGACTGTCCATCAATGTCGAGGTAGTCCCAAGTCTCGAGGCCCTGGATATCACAGTCTGGCCGCATGTCCTACGGCTCAGCGCGTCAGCTACCACATTAGCCCGACCCGGTTGGTACTGAGTCTCGCAATCGTAGTCCTTAAGCAACTCCAGACTACGCCGTTGTCCCATGTTCAGATCTTTCTGGCTGAACAGATACTGAAGGCTCTTATGGTCGGTATACACGATAAACCGAGACCCATACAAATAATGTCGTCAAATCTTCAAAGCAAACACAATGGTGTCTAACTCTAAATCATGCACATTATGGTTCTCCTCATAAGTCTTCAGCTGGCGCGAAGCATAAGCGATTACCTTCCCTCGCTGCATCAAGACACAACCCAATCCCGATCCTGAAGCATCACAATAAACCACAAAGTCCTCGGTACGCTCCTGCAAGGCTAACACTGGAGCCTGACATAACCGGGTCTTCAGCTCTCTGAACGCACGCTCCTGATCCTCGGACCACTCAAACGATACGGACTGCCGTGTCAATCTCGTCAACGGCAAGACAATCCTCGAAAAGACCTGGATAAAGCGTCGATAGTACCCAGCGAGACCCAGAAAACTGTGAATCTCTGGCGCTGACTTCGGTGGCTCCCACCTCGTCACTGCTTCGATCTTAGCTGGATCCACTTTAATACCCTCTGCACCAACCACATGTACCAAAAACTGCACCTCACGCAACCAAGACTCACATTTGGACAGCTTTGCGTACAATTTCTCCCTGCGCAGCACAGTTAAAACCTCTCGGAGGTGCTGCTCGTGGTCCCCAGCGCTCCTCGAGTAGATCAGGATGTCATCGATGAACACGATCACGAATCTATTCAAAAGCTCTACACACCCTATTCATCAAATCCATGAAAGTTGCGGGTGCGTTAGTCAAACCGAACGGCATCACAAGGAACTCGTAGTTCCCATAACGAGTCCGGAACACTGTCTTTGGCACATCCTCGTCCCTGACCCTCAACTGATGATACCCAGATCGCAAGTCTATCTTCGAGAAAAAGCTCGATCCCTGAAGCTGATCAAACAAATCATATTCGCTACGTGGAAGCGAATAACGGTTCTTCACCGTCACTTTGTTCAACTCCCTGTAGTCTATACACATCCGCATGCTGCCGTCCTTCTTTTTCACAAACAACACGGGAACTCCCCACGGTGACAAACTAGGACGGATGAATCCACGATCCAACAGCTCCAGTAATTGAGATATCAACTCTCGCATCTCTGTCGGTGCCAGCCCATAAGGCGTCTTAGCAATCGGCACCGCCCCAGGAACAAGATCTATGCGAAACTCCACTCGTCGATCTGGCGGTAACCCAGGAAACTCCTCTGGGAATACCTCAGGGAACTCACGAATCACCGGAATATCTTCTAAGGTCTTCTTTTCCTGCCTCACGTCAACTACATAAGCTAGGAAGGTCTCGCACCCCTTAAACACATATCGCTGAGCCCTGGCCATAGATACAATCCCGATCTCGCCCTTACGACGTTCTTCGTACACTGTGACACTCTCACTGTCAAAAATGGGTATATGGATAATTTTCTTAGCACATAAGATGTCCGCCCGTCTGGCAGTCAACCAGTCCATACCCACAATCACATCGAAGCTACTGATCTCAATCGGCAGCAAATCAATCATAAATCGATGGGAAAATACCTCTAAAACAAAATCCCGATATACCCGGCCCACTAACACAGAGAAGGAGACATACTAAAATATGCACAAAATGTAATAGATACGTAGGAGCGATCCTCCCCGGAATTAAAAAAAACACGGGCTCGAAGTCCGTTCAGAATATACGTACCCGAAACAACGTCTGTAGCATCTTGTGCCTCCTCCGCTGTCGCCTGAAATACACGTCCTCGACCTCTCGGAACTGAATCATGGCTACTAGACGATGACGGCTCAACCCTGGTCCCACTCGAACTGGCCCCCTGAACTGCCGGTCCCGGCTCCAGACAGTCTCGAACCCTATGTCCCGGCCTCCCACATCGAAAGCACAATGTCTCGGGAATTGTACACACCGATGCGGCATGCCCTCGCGACCACATCTAAAGCAACGAGGCTGATCGGACAAACACTGCCCCAAATAGCGCATGTGACACTTCGTGCACTCCCGATCCCCATACAAACTCTCAACTCGGCTACCGGATGGTTGGGACCCCTGTCCCACACTACTCTGACTCTGAGCCCCGGATCCCTGACTCTGGCCCTGTCGTCTCGATCTACGGTCCCAGCCTCTGTCTCTGTCACGCCTCTTTCCAGAACCCTGCCTCGAACCCTGGCCCAAAAACTGCCACCGATCTGGACGCTGATCACTAGGAGCGTCCCCGGAGGACCGCCATACACTAGATGGCTGTTCGGATGTCCCGGTGCGCTATCTCTGAGAAGAGGGCTGCTCCCTCTGCTTAAGAATCTCCCGCTATCTCATGCGGGACATCTCAAGAGCTCTAGCAAACGTAGGGGTATCATGCAGTCCCACAAACTCTCGGATATCAGACCAAAGACCATCAATAAACGCATCTGCCTTTCGACTCTCTGTGTCGACATGCTGTAGCGAAAACTGTGAGTACTCATTAAAACGGTCGACATACTGTTGCACGGTCATACTGCCTTACTGTATGTGCAAAAATCGGCGCTCCATCTCTCTGCGCTCGTCCCGAGGAATGTACTGAAGCTCGAACACAGCTCTAAACTGCTCCCAAGTCATGGCATAAGCGGCAGACTGTGTCATCGAAGACTCAATCGATTTCCACTACTGAGATGCTCCGCCCCGCAACTGATATGCGGCATAACCAACCATATCCCTCGGATCAACATGGGCTACCCTACCCGGAAGGCATCCTCAATCTCACGCTCCCAGGCGATAGCCGTCCCCGGCTCGCCGTCTCCCCGGAACTGCGGTGGGGCACTCGTGATAAAGTCTTTGAAAGAACCACCCCGCTGAGAAGACGAAGATGCACCACCTCCTGACTCAGCCCCAGTAGGATGGACAACCGGTCCCTGTTCCCGCTCTTGCTCTCTCTGCTGTCTATAGAACTCATATAAAACCTCTAACAGCTCTAATTTTCGAATGTACTCATCACTGGGAGGCTTACCCGCGCCCGATCCCTCACCCTGGTCTGCCATACTGATCTGCACAAAACAAAACGATTAAATACAAGCGATAAATCACCCAGCGTTATACACTAAGCCAGGTCAATTAATCCACTAATATAATCGAAAAATGATCCCCCATGGACCGGAACAAGGTTTAAAACAAGCATCCACTAACAATACTCAAGCTTCAAACCGCAAGCTCTGATACCATGCTGTAACACCCCTCCCGACCCCAGAAATGCCACGTCAACACAATATCAGAAGTGGCAATATCGCAGGCTGTCTATGATACATATGTCATAGGATAATGCAGATCATGGATGATTTAAAATTTTTACACAAAAGGTTAAACACAATTTAGTACATTCGCAATCCCAGAATAAACTGACATAATATCCCAAAACACTATTACATGTCGTTCTAATATTTCACAAAACAGATATCAGATCTTCAAGTCGACCCCAGCTCTACCTCGGCGGCTGCTGAGATCCCTTCTGATTCCCTGAACATGTTAGACTCGAAGACATGAGCTATAAAGCCCGAGAGCATGCGAGGGTTAGACATTGCACATAGACACATAGCACATAGCATACACAATCCCTGTCCCTGTCCCTGTTGCCCAACACGCATCTCAGGTATAAAGGCACAAGTATGAGATCTACACAGTAACACGAGCCCTGTGGGGACCCCTCCCCGGCCAACACACTGCACACAGCAGTGAGTAGCAATAACCCTGTAGCACAGGAGCGACCCGGCTAGAGGCTCTACCGTATATATACGCCCCAAGGACTGTTAGGGACAGTCAACCCGCGCGACCCCTTATCGCGACTCACTGTCCATATGGAACTCATCACGAATCCCTGGAATAGATCTCATATCTCATATACAACACGTATAAAGGATAGAAATATCACGTCCCTGTCTCATATATATAACACGCACAGATAATAGCGACACCGCTAAATACTCAAAAGAAAGCGCGTGTTTTAGAGAAGTCTCGAGTACTCACGTGACTGATTTCCCGAACTCTGGCCTCCCTGATCAAACCCGACTCGTTGTCCGTTGGTCCATGTGACATACGGAGATCCTAAACGGTTAATCACGGCCCCAATTAGCACATATCACATAATCACAATGACTCGTAACCGACTCGGACCCGAACGACTCCACGAAACCCGAAACTCAACCGAGACCCGACCTGGACTCCCAACTGAATCCCAACTCGAAAACAACCCCAACGAAACACCAAACTCAGTCCAAACACCCCTACGGAACCTAACCCGAAAACCCAAGCAAAACCCGTCACGATACCGACCAAAACCTCCCCATGAGAGCCAAACCGGAATTCTCCCGCAGGTCCCTGGTCGCGCCGCTAACCCCCTGCAGGTCGCGTCGCGACATCGAGGCTGAACTCATCCCTGACCTGCGATTTTCATGGCTGTCCAGGAGTGTTAACTCCTTCCAATACGATTTCAGCTCCCAAATAATTCATACAAACACTATATAACATCACTTTGCAAGTTCAGAGGCTATATCCACAATAACAATCACAACAACCCAAAAATTAGAGATCAGTCTCATGATTCTTACCTTTATAGCTTCAAGAACTTCAAGGAGATGAAGGTAATGGAGCTGAATCCCAAACTCTCACAATCACTTCTGAATTTAGAAGGCTTCCAGCTGCTAGAGTTCACCCAAACACACACACACACACACACACACACACACACACAACACCTTTAGGGTTCTCAAGAACGGATAAGGAAGAAAGAAAGGGAACACACATATGTACGCTTCCTTTTTAACCGGTCCCGGACCCATTAACCCGAACCCGATATCACTTTTTCAATATTAATATCCATTTATGTAACATCCCTATTTTTTTCAATTACTTGTAACTGATAATTTAAGACTCAATTATTTGTATTAATGGATATTTATGTCAATTTAAGCAAATTATGTTCACAAATTTACAAATGAGAAAGACATAAAGTTGAGGGGTATAATGTGCAATTGGGTCAAAATAGAAATAAAAAGGAAAAAGCCTTTCACTTTTCAAAATCCACTCTCTCTCTACACTCTCTCTCTCCAACCGACTCCCTCACTCTCTCTCACTCTATCTCTCGGGTTTTATCAAGAACACCCAAGAAATCAACAATTGAAGTGCAAAAATCGGGATTCAAGTGATTTGAAAGGAACTATAAGCATTGCAACAAACGATTTGAGGTAACATTCATCCAAACTTGCAATTTTTGATGGTTTTTGGTTCGGCTTTTGTGAAATCCGAATAATAAGATTTGATCTCGAATGTTAATGCATGTTATATATTATGATGGATTAGTTCAAATCGAGTATTGATGATGTTACATACCAAATTTCAGAATCAGATTCAAAGTATAAGTATGAATTTGAGTTAAGTGTGTGTTTTTAGTGTGTGTGTTCATCGAGACTTGTAGAAAAATGGACTCAAATGGGTTATTTTTGGTACGTTATGACATGTTATAAGTTGAAATAGTGTTTCTAAGTTCATATTTACTATTTTAGTTACTGAAACATGCAAAAATGGTCCAAATATAATTTCTGGAAAATATTGGAAAATTTCTAAGTATGAACTCGGATGTTGATGGTCCGAATTCGGACCTACCCATTTCGGATCCATGTCCATTTCGGACCATACCCAATCCGGACCAATTACTATTTCGGGTCCATCCCAATTCGGATCTCAACCTAATTCGGACCCTGGCAATTTCGGACCACACATTTCGGATCACCTCAATTTCGGACCAAAGACCCAATTTCGGACCATCCGAATTCGGATGTGGTCCGAAATCAGACCCATTTGCACTTAATTTTCAGGATTTAAATTTTAAGTAATTACTGACACAAAATCACTATTACACTTACTTTACAGATCATTGTGGTGTTATCAAAACACACATTGATTCAGAGACACGATACACTACACCAATCACTGTGAGTAACAGATTGTCATTTTAACATTTATGGTTTTTGCATTCATGTTTATATATTCAATGGCATGTTCACACTGTTCATATACATCATTTGGCACTCGTACATGATTTGTTGTTATGATGCACACCCGTACTTGACCTGTAACACACATGTAGCCAGCGTTCATTTGAAAGTGCATCTATTTACATCATGATTGCACTGCATGATCATTACTTCACAATCTGATGTGACCTGGACTGGGGCTGACAGCAGGCCACTGTCGGGGACTGATCATCCCATTCGTTATCCCGTCAGGTTCGGCACATCCCCGATCAGCATTTGAACTGCCAACCCATGCTAGCAATGCATGGTTTACACATACATTGAGGCTTACACTGCCTGATTTCACATACATGGGGCTTACACTGCCCATAGTTAAGCATTGCTTGTAAAGAAATATTTGTTGTGTGCATAATCTGTTATCTCACTAAGCTTTAGCTTACTGTTGACTCACAAATGTTTTTCAGGCAAAGGCAAAAGTGTAGCAGGGCCTTCTACTTAAGCATTTCACTACAATATCCCGGAGACCTTAGAAGCTATTGGTACTTGAATGTAATAGTTTTGGGCTGGGATTTACTACTTCAAAACAATTTGTGATGTTGTAATAGTTAGACTTTATCACTGTACACATGTAATTTCATTGCTTTAGTGTGGAACTGCTTAAATCTATTTTAAGTATTCAATTTCAATTATCATGTTAAACATTGGGTTGTTTGTTGATCCTGGTGATCTAATTATAATATCAAGAAAAGAGGTCGTCACAGGTTTTGGTATCAGAGCATTAGTTTGAGGTTTCAAGTGTCCGCGAGGACATGGACTCAAATTTAGGTTATGATATTAGAATGGAATCCTAGGAAATGATCTGAACTAAGATAGGATTGACATGCACACGGGGACAAATAAAGGGTAACTGTAAACACTTAGGACTTACAACCAAATGTTCTAAATATAAGTTGTTATATTTCAGAACATGTCAGGAGACGATATGACTCCTCAACAAATGTTCTAGATGATGCAAGCTCTAATGGAACAGAACAACGAATTACAATCCAAACGAATGGCTGAGCAGGCTCAGTCATTTGCTGATCAATTAAGGGCCAGAGATGAGGCCGAAGAAAAACGTAAGGCTGACAAACGAAAGAACAAGGAACAACAACAAGACGACCAAGAGGAAAGACAAGACACTGGGTCCTCTAACCGATCAAGGGGTTGTAGGTTTAAGGATTTCAAAAGTAACGGGGCTGTTACTTTTGATGGGACTGCAGATGCCGTGACTGCATTGGAATGGATCACCACCACCGAACGAACTTTCAGAATCAGCGACTGCGCTGAAAAGGACATGGTCCGCTTTGCAACCGCTATGTTTGCAAGGGACGCAGTGATGTGGTGGGATGCGATGACTCATGTGTTGACGATGGAGGTAGTGTCACACATGTCTTGGAGCGAGTTCAAGGAAGTATTCTCTCAGCAATACTGTCCTACTGATGAGAAGCGCCGTCTAGAGGCGAAATTTCTGAACCTAACCCAAGGAACGAAGACGGTTACACAATATGCCGTTGAGTTCACCCGACTAAGTTTGTTTGCACCGCATCAAGTCGACACAGAAGAAAGAAAGATAGCCCGGTTTGAGGCCGGACTAGACTATGAAATTCGCCGAACCATGAGTGGGGTTCGGTATACAACCTTTGCTGGTATACTGGAGGCTGCTCGAAATGTGGAGCAGATCGTCTTATTATCTGGGTATGTTATCGGGTCAGCCGCCGCAACACCGACTCAACTGTCGCCGCCAAAACGGTAGCGGGAGTCTGGATCATCCCGATTCTCTCCTCAATCCCATCAACAATCTTCGTCACCCAAGAAGGGAAAGACCTTTTCGGCCAGTTCGGAAATGAGAGACTGCAGGCGCTGCAGGAAAGCGCACTCTGGGGAGTGCAAGACTCATGATATGTATTGCTTCTGCTGTGGGCAGATAGGCCATCACTGGGAGCATTGTCCATGAAAAGACGATGCATGCTACAACTGCCATAGACTTGGCCATTTTGCAAGGGATTGCCCGAAACCCCCACGAGATCAAAGCGTTCAGCAATCAACGACAAGATCTTCTGCAGCATCCATTGCTCGCAGGGATCAATCTCAAAGGGATCCAACAAGGGCATTCCAAATCACAGCTGAAGAAGCAAAAGATGACCTGGAGGTGGTCACTGGTACGTTCTTTGTAAATTCCATTCCTGCACGTATACTGTTTGATTCCGGAGCCAATCGTTCGTTTGTCTCCACTACATTTGCTCATCAATTCAATATGCCTACTTCAAAACTGCAATTTGTACTTGACATAGAGACTGCTAGCAATATGTTAGTTAAAGCAGACAAAGTATATAGGAACTGCACATTACTTGTAGAGGATGTAGTGTTTAACATAGATCTAATTCCCATGGAGTTCGGGGAATTTGATGTTATAGTAGGCATGGACCGGTTGGTTCACAATGAGGCACATATTGTATGTAAGAAAAGAATGATCAAGATTACCACTCCTGAGGGCCGAGATATATGCATCTATGGTGACAGACACAAAGGCGACTTGTGCCTTATTTCAATTGCAAAAGCCCGAAAGCATGTTGCCAAGGGTTGTTCAGCTTACTTAGCCTACGCTGTCGATGCAAAGGCTGAAATTCAATCTCCTTCCACTGTTCCCGTTGTTTCCGAGTTTCCAGATGTCTTTCCAGAAGATATCTCGGGATTGCCACCTGATCGTCAAGTGGAATTCCGCATTGATCTCATTCCTGGAGCTGCTCCAATAGCAAAGGCTCCGTATCGTTTAGCTCCTGCAGAAATGCAGGAAATGATGAAGCAGTTACAGGAGCTACTTGACAAAGGCTTTATCCGCCCAAGTTAATCTCCTTGGGGCGCTCCTGTTCTGTTCGTCAAGAAGAAAGATGGCACATTACGTATGTGCATCGATTACCGCGAACTCAATAAAGTCACAATCAAGAACAAGTATCCGTTGCCCCAGATTGATGATCTCTTCGACCAGTTACAAGGCACAAGCTACTTCTTGAAAATTGATCTTCGTTCGGGTTATCACCAACTCAAAGTACATCTAGATGATATTCCAAAGACGGCTTTCGGAACTCGTTACGGACACTACGAGTTTCTGGTAATGCCATTCGGTCTCACAAATGCGCCGGCTGCTTTCATGGATCTCATGAATCGAGTCTGCAAGCCAATGCTCGACAAATCGGTCATAGTGTTCATCGATGACATTCTCATCTATTCAAAGACCGAAGAGGATCATGCAGCACACCTGCGAGAATTACTAGAGTTGCTACGCAAAGAGCGACTTTATGCCAAATTCTCTAATTGTGAATTCTGGTTGAGACAGGTACGTCTCAACATTCGAAACAATTTCATGATCCTTATACTCAATCATAAACTTGTTGTTAACTAGAACCTACACAATATTCAATTCAGATCCAATTCTTGGGGAACCTGATATCTGGTGCTGGGATTGCTGTTAATCCTGAAAAGATCGAAGCTATCCAGAACTAGGAATCACCCCGCAACGCCTCAGAAAATCGTAGCTTTCTGGGATTGGCTGGATATTACCGCCGATTCATCAAAGACTTCTCAAAGATAGTCGTTCCGCTTACAAAGCTGACTCGCAAGAATACAACCTTCTTTTGGAAAGAAGAACAACAAGTTGCTTTCGATAATTTAAAGAATCTGTTAAGTGAAGCACCAATTTTAGCCCTCCCTGAAGGGAACGAAGACTTTGTTGTCTACACAGATGCATCAGGCATGGGTTTGGGTGTTGTTCTGATGCAAAGAGGAAATGTCATAGCATACACTTCCAGACAACTCAAACCACATGAGAAAGATTACTCTACTCATGATCTAGAGCTAACTGTTGTGACTTTCGCTCTCAAACTTTGGAGGCACTACTTGTACGGAACCAAATGTCAGCTCTACACCGATCACAAGAGTTTGAAATACATATTCAGTCAGAAGGACTTGAATATGAGGCAGAGAAGGTCAATGGAGCTGATTAAAGACTATGATTGTGAAATTCTTTACCATCCAGGGAAAGCCAACGTAGTGGCTGATGCCCTAAGTAGAAAAGCTTACTGCAAGTCATATTGCTATGCCTTGGCTTCCACAATACTGATGTCCACTATCATAGACGATGTAAGGGCTGCTCAGTTGCAGGCCTTAAAGGAGGAGAATGTAAAGGACGAGAATATCAGAATTTAACTGCCATTAATGCAAGACGATGGAACCGGACTGAAGGGTGTTTATGGCAGAGTTTGGGTTCCTAAGTTCGGGAACATGCGCGAAGTAATTCTTGAAGAAGCTCACCAATCCAAGTTCTCAATTCATCCTGGCAGCACAAAAATGTACAACGACCTGAAAGCCGATTTCTGGTGGCCAGGATTGAAAAGAGATGTCGGTCAGTATGTTGAAAGGTGCAGAACTTGTCGTTTAGTCAAAGCAGAAGACCAACAGCCCTATGGTAGTATGCAACCTCTTCCTATCCCGGAATGGAAGTGGGATCATATTACTATGGACTTTATAACAAAGCTGCCCAAAACGCGTCGTCAACATGATGCTATCCGGGTCATTGTTGACCGTCTGACAAAATCTGCTCACTTCATTCCTATCCGAGAAACATATTCACTGGACCATCTTGCCCAGATCTACGTAAACGAAATCATCAGTAGGCATGGTGTGCCTAAGTCTATTGTCTCTGACCGAGATAGTAGATTCACTTCCAATTTCTGGGCTGCCTTAAAAAGCGGTCTTGGTACTCGTATCGCAATGAGTACTGCCTATAGACCTCAATCTGATGGGTAGAGTGAAAGAACAATCCTAACTCTGGAAGACATGCTCAGAGCGTGTGTCATGGATTTGGGTGGTAACTCGGACGATCACCTCCCATTGGTTGAATTGTCCTACAACAACAGTTACCATTCCACAATCAAGATGGCACCGTTCGAGTTCCTATATGGCAGAAAGTGTAGGACTCCAACCTGTTGGAGGGAAACAGGAGAAACTCCAATAGCTGGTCCTGCCTTATTACAAGAAACAAACGAAAAGATCCAACTCATTCGGCAGTACATGAAAACGGCGCAAGATCGGCAAAAGAACTATCACGATCGCCGACACAAAGCGATAGAGTTTCAAAAGGACGATTGGGTATACTTAAAGGTTTCTCCGATGAAAGGTGTCACGAGATTCGTAAAGCGAGGAAAACTATCACCTCGATTCATAGGACCCTTCAAGATACTAGAAAGAGTTGGTAATCAGTCCTATCATTTGGACCTGCCGGAAGAGTTATCAGGAGTTCACCCGGTATTTCATGTGGGCTACTTAAGAAAGAGTCTGGTGCCCAAGAGGGAACCATGGACTGACCATTCAGACATTAAGATTGACGAACGGCTAAGGTTTGTTGATGAGCCGGAGAGTATACTGGAAACAAAAGTCAAGAAACTACGTAACAAAGAAATCAGGATGGTGCTGGTCAAGTGGAAGCATCATCGGGGAGCTAATCATACTTGGGAATCGGAAGAAGACATGAAGACTAAGTACCCAAGTCTGTTTAGCGTAGCATGACTTCGCGGACGAAGTATAGGCGTGGTGGAGCCCATGCTGTAACATCCCTATTTTTTTCAATTACTTGTAACTGATAATTTAAGACTCAATTATTTGTATTAATGGATATTTATGTCAATTTAAGCAAATTATGTTCACAAATTTACAATGAGAAAGACATAAATTTGAGGAGTATAATGTGCAATTGGGTCAAAATAGAAATAAAAAGGGAAAAGCCTTTCACTTTTCAAAATCCACTGTCTCTCTCCAACCGACTCCCTTACTCTCTCTCTCTCTCTATCTCTCGGGTTTTATCAAGAACACCCAAGAAATCAACAAATTGAAGTGCAAAAATCGGGATTCAAGTGATTTGAAAGGAACTATAAGCATTGCAACAAACGATTTGAGGTAACATTCATCCAAACTTGCAATTTTTGATGGTTTTTGGTTCGGTTTTTGTGAAATCCGAATCATAAGATTTGATCTCGAATGTTAATGCATGTTATATATTATGATGGATTAGTTCAAATCGAGTATTGATGATGTTACATACCAAATTTCAGAATCAGATTCAAAGTCTAAGTATGAATTTGAGTTAAGTGTGTGTTTTTAGTGTGTGTGTTCATCGAGACTTGTAGAAAAATGGACTCAAATGGGTTATTTTTGGTACATTATGACATGTTATAAGGTGAAATAGTGTTTCTAAGTTCATATTCACTATTTTAGTTACTGAAACATGCAAAAATGGTCCAAATATAATTTCTGGAAAATATTGGAAAATTTCTAAGTATGAACTCGGATGTTGATGGTCCGAATTCGGACCTACCCATTGCGGATCCATGTCCATTTCGGATCCATGTCCATTTCGGACCATACCCAATCCGGACCAATTACAATTTCGGGTCCATCCCAATTCGGATCTCAACCTAATTCGGACCCTGCCAATTTCGGATCACCTCAATTTCGGACCAAAGACCCAATTTCGGACCATTTGTATTTCGGACCATCCGAATTCGGATGTGGTCCGAAATCAGACCCATTTACACTTAATTTTCAGAATTTAAATTTTAAGCAATTACTGACACAAAATCACTATTACACTTACTTTACAGATCATTGTGGTGTTATCAAAACACACATTGATTCAGAGACACGATACACTACACCAATCACTGTGAGTAACAGATTGTCATTCTAACATTTATGGTTTTTGCATTCATGTTTATATATTCAATGGCATATTCACATTGTTCATATACATCATTTGGCACTCGTACATGATTTGTTGTTATGATGCACACTCGTACTTGACATGTAACACACATGTAGCCAGCGTTCATTTGAAAGTGCATCTATTTACATCATGCTTGCACTGCATGGTCATTACTTCACAATCTGATGCGACCTGGACTGGGGCTGACAGCAGGCCACTGTCGGGGACTGATCATCCCACTCGTTATCCCGTCAGGTTCGGCACATCCTCGATCAGCATTTGAACTGCCAAGCCATGCTAGCAATGCATGGTTTACACATACATTGAGGCTTCCACTGCCTGATTTCACATACATGGGGCTTACACTACCCATGGTTAAGCATTGCTTGTAAAGAAATATTTGATGTGTGCATAATCTGTTATCTCACTAAGCTTTAGCTTACAGTTGACTCACAAATGTTTTTCAGGCAAAGGCAAAAGTGTAGCAGGGCCTTCTACTTAAGCATTTCACTACAATATCCCGGAGACCTTAGAAGCTATTGGTACTTGAATGTAATAGTTTTGGGCTGGGATTTACTACTTCAAAACAATTTGTGATGTTGTAATAGTTGGACTTTATCACCGTAGACATGTAATTTCATTGCTTTAGTGTGGAACTGCTTAAATCTATTTTAAGTATTCAATTTCAATTATCATGTTAAACATTGGGTTGTTTGTTGATCCTGGTGATCTAATTATAATATCAAGAAAAGAGGTCGCCACAATTTAATCATGTGATCCCAAATATATAATTTATCCGCTAAAATTATAACCCGGTGACACGCAAGCCCAATTCTGACACGTATCAATCCACGAAACGTGATATAATTAGACCAACCCAATATTAATTAAATATTTATCCACTAAAATAATTACACGTACCAGGTCCAAAAGACGGATGTTACAGTATATAATTTAATTAAATTTGAATTACATCAATGACATTGTGACATAAATATCAAGGAGAAAATGGTATTTTGAAGAATTAAAAAATGCAATTTATGTTTTATTCTTGATATAAAAAATTACACATTACTTTTGTCATATATTTTTTTGGTACTGTTTCATAACTCTTAATTGATAAAATATCTGAGACTAGTTATTTTAATTTTAATCTGTTTGATGAAGTTCATATTACTTTGACTTAAAAAATTTATATTTTATATTGGAATAATCTGAAATTTATAGTAAAATTTTCTATATGACATGAACGCAACATTAACACAGAATTATAATACTGTAGTTCACAACTTTTTTTTCCGAATAAGCACAAACATCATTCATTTATTTATTTTTAAAATGAGAAAGCGAACTTATTGGTTCGGAATAGGTTTGGTAAGTTTTACATTGGAATTAAAGTAACTGTCATTTTAATTTAATATAAAGAATATGTATTGTATGTTTTATTTCATATAAGGAATATGTTTACCAAATTAATGAGTTAGACGGTCAAGAGTACGTTTCACATACATCATTTATTTCTGTATAAATGAGAAAGCAAAATGTTTGGCTTGTATAAGGTTTGGTAAGTTTTACATTGTGATAAAACTGTCATTTTATCTGATAAAAGGAATATGCTTGGTAAGTTTTATAAAATTTTTGTTCAAAAAGGAATAAAGGAAACTAAATTTATGAGTTAGGCGGTCAATAATGCCTTTATTAAAATTGGTTATTATGATTTTTTAAACTCTTATGAAATATACATAAATGAAATGTTGGTATTACGTACATCATCAAGAATAAAATTATAAGATACCAGAAACATCATATTTAAATATATTTTAATTGATAATTTAAAATCCAACGACGCAAAACATTATCCGAAAAAATCAATATACAACAAACGAACAAACCAAATCAAAATCTAAAGACGAAAAACAATATCCAACCAAAGTATGCAATGCAACTGAAGTTCCAATCAACCAACTCCTCGAACCAAAAGAATATAAATCACTTTTCCTTTTTTGGTATGAGAAGCTCCGCACCGGATGTCACCTTCTTTTTTGTTGCAGACTTTCCTATAAAGTCGTCATCCTGATCATACTCATCTGCCAACTTACATTTGAAGTCACACCCACTGGAGTGGCCATCATCTTTTGATTTATTCAAAGTAGGTGTGGCTGAAATGGTATTTTCAACAACCGGAAACACAATCTCCAATTGACGAAATATCCTTTAAAAAATATATGTAATTAGTATTTAGATTTTATTTCTAAATTATTTTTTAACAGTAAAACATGTCTTACTATTTAATAAAAAATACACACCTTCGACAGCGTATTTTCTTGATGGGTAATTTCTGAGCAAGAAATGCCCAAGGATTCTGATGAAGCAACCTGTGTTTTTATAAAATTCAAATAAGACTAATTGAAAGAATTAATAATAACATTAAGAAAGCTTGAGTAAAAGAATTCAATTTTGTAATCATGTCATAACTCCATGATACAATATTAAATACGTCATAAAAGTAAACCTGTCCGGATGGATCTTCTCTTGCAATGCATTAATAATATCTTCATCATCGGTTAGTTTTGAAATCCCACAAACATGATTATCATTTGGTAGATTGTATTCGGTGATTTCAATTTTGAAAGCAAAACGCCTACCAATCAACTCGTTCAGAACGTCCGGGAATCGATCAATATCACCAACCTGTAGACGATTCAACATAGTTAACTAATTGACCAGAGCCGTAAATGAACATAAGTTTTATCTATATTTCGAGTTAAAATAAATGATGTTGTACCTCATGATTTTTTTCAATCAAATCATGTGCAGGCATATACAATAACTTATTTGCATCACGGTTAAACAAAGTCAATGAAACCACTCCTGTCGAATCTTGGACTCGAACCATTATCTTATACCTATAAAATTAAGACTCATCAACCAAAATGCACATCGTGATGTAAATAAGCTATAAATAATAAAATAATATAAACCTATATAAATGGATGAATACAAGTTATTAAAATGGTATAAACCTACATAAATAGATGAATGCATACTTGTATGCCGTATTGTTGAAATCATCTTTGCATTTTTTGCACTTAAAGACATGTTTTTTTTTTTTTTTACAAATTCACCAGAGTCATCGCCTTTATCTTCTAGGACGACTTTTGGCTTTACGCTCTTGGTACATTTCAGACATCCAAGATAGTTACATGGCATGTCCTTAGGGATGCCCTTGATTGCGCCGACAATAACACAACACTTTTTATGTACATGTAATTAAATTTTAATTAAAGAATGTAAAGTATAAGAAAACAAAAAAACACGCAATATCTAGAATTACCTCAAAAATTTCTGAAATATCAGATATATCAAATTTCTTGGTTTTAGCTAAGAAATCTTCCTTAATTGAGTACCCCTTTGATGATGTTATAATAAGTTGTGGAACCATCATCATTTTTTTTCGAGAGGAGACTGTAAAAATGAAATAATTAAAGTATAGAAGATAAAAAAAAATAATATGACATTTTAATATAGAAAATAAAATAGTATTTTCAAATTTTCATGTAGATGCAAATTGATCAAACACATGGTTCTAAAATTCACGATCTCATCAACATAAAAATTTTTCAATAGCCTTGAAACATTGTACGAACTTCAGACATACAGACGTGCTGGAGGAAAAACATTAATTAAGGTGTCAAATCTATAATTATAACACCAGCATATGAATACGAAAAAACCGAAAATAAATATAATTGTAAATAAAGTAATGAATATGTAAATCACCATTATATAACTTGAACTTCACAAATTGAAAAGTATAATCATAGGGCGATCGTACTCCACACTCGCAACATAGTTCCTCATTTGTTGAGCATACGAGTCCCACAATGTGACATTAATCGCAACACCCCTACAATTAATTAAAAAAAACACATGAAAGGCTATAAAATGATGACTTCAGAACAAATCATGTAAGTAAGAACATAATCCAACTCTAGATCAGCTATCTGCAGTTGAATTTTGGCCTTTTGCTTTCCATCAGCTACAGCCGCAACATATCATACGTCTGAACATAGCCGATAACATCTAAAACGACATTAAAGAATAATGAGTATGCATATGATATGATGCAATATATACACGCATGAAGATTAAAAGTAATTGTTATAAAACATAAACACATGTACTTATCAATGCTCATGTTGTTTGGCAAGCGATCGTTCAAAATATCCATATATCTAACAAACTTAAAACCATGTATGGAACCATCAAAATCTGAGCACTTTCTATCCCTTGTTTCAGGATAGAAACTCAGTCTATGATTTATGTACTTAAAAGTTGTGTTATGCTCAGCAATGTCGGACTTGCTGATGTACATAGCATCACCCTCTTTGATTAACGGCTCGAATCTGTAAACCCACCTCTTCATAACAGTTTCCTGAATTCTGGATCCCTGGTGACATTATAAAGAATTTGTATTCATATTTATTTGACAATAAAAGCACAGCTTATAAAAATACATGGCTTATAAAAATATCTAAACCATGCACGGAACAATCTATACAAAAAACAAAAAAACATGAAATAGGCCCTGCAATATGATGTAATTAATATGATTATGAGAGGTTGAACACACGTTCTATCCAATCTAAATTAGATTATCCAGAAATTCATCCATTTACTTTTGATGATTTATGTCTGGTATACTGATTCTGAAATAAAAATCAGAATGTTTACACCAACAGTCGACAGACTGAATGGTTTGAATATGGGTACATACAAGGAGTTTCATATGGAAAATGATCATAGCCAGATTTGTATTTCATAGAATAAACACTCATTCTGAAATACAAATCAGGATGTTTACATCAACACTCGATGAAAGACATTGAAACAAACATGTAAGGTTTACATCAACACTCAACAGACATAACATGCATTTAAGCATATAGAACAAGAACAGGGGTTGTTTCTCTTTCTTTTATGCAAAAGCAAAGATTATAAAAATACAGAAACAATGCAAACGAATGGAAAAAAAGGTAAACAGGAAATTGAATTAAAGATTTTCATATGAGAGGATGAACACACGTTCTATCCAATTTAAAATAGATTATCCAGGAATTCATATCTTTACTTTTGATGATTTATGTTTGGTATATTGATCTTAAGTGACAGACATACTTGAGATAGCTAATCAAGAAGGTACATGACAGATTAAGCTGTGCATTCAGTTGAGCAAATGAATGTCACAGAACGTGTTTCAAATTCTGTTTTTATTTTAAAAAAATATCAGACGAAATGGTGGTTGAATCAAGAGATTAAAGTAGTGCAATAAGATGTGGGATATAAAGAGTCCTTAAGCCTAAAAAAAATAAGCAATTAGAAACAAAAAAAAAAAAAAATCAAATGTCGATGAGAGTCTAAACTTTCACGATCACTATTGCTACAATTATATAGCGGAAGCAATCTGTTTCACATATGTCATAAACGTATACTTGAGATACCTATGAAGCAATCTGTTACAGATCAAAAAGGCTTTGGTTTTCGGAATAAATTGCTTGAAAGAAACTTTGACTACATGTGGCATGTAAATATTATATCTATATATTGTGAGCTAATGCAATGCATTTCCTACGGTGTTTACACAATAACATGGTATCAGGCCTAATTAGGGTTTCTTCCCTCCCACTCCTGTGACCTATAGTTCCCCATCTCACCCGTCGGTGCATCATCGGCGGCAACCTATACGCCGTCGCCCACCATTTTTGTGGGTTGACGGCTTTCCCTTCCGCTGCCATCCTTTCCTCTCCTCTTCCCCAAATCGCAATTGTCATCCTCACGCAGCAGCCACAATCTTCACGCCGTCGCCGCCTGTCTAGTCCTGTGCATCCACAACCCCCCTCTAACCATCACGATGCAGCCCCTGAATCCAGAAACAACTGTCGCTGACTTTCTCTCCAGATGCCGTCGCCACCGCCCAAACCCTGATCACTGCCACCCTCCGCCAAAACCCCAATCGTCGCTGACCTTGCTTCCTCTACCGATGCCTAATTTGGTTTGTTTTGTTTCGGTACTGCTTTGTTTTGAAGCCACCGCCAGTTTGTTTTTTGAAGTCGTCGCCCTTTTTGGTTTGAAGCTTCAGTGCTGATAATATTCTATCGTCTGCTTTAATTTGGGCGTGAATATGATAATAAAGCTTTTCTCCATCTTTTTTAAACTACTGGAATACAATTCCGTTTCTCGTGTCCATACACGTCTCAATAAAACGGTAAAGCTGAAAGATCTATTCGCACCATTAATAACATCATTCGCACATCTTTGATTGAAGCACGCCTACCCACCTCTTTTTGGGTTGAGTCTCTACTCAATGTTGTACACACTCGTAACCTTCTTCCCACCACAAATCTTCAATTCAAAACCCCTTTTAAACTTCTGTTCGGATTCTTCCCTTCCTACAATCACCTTCGTGTGTTTGGCTGCCTATGCTACCCCAACTCATCTTCTACTGCTACTCACAAGC
Organism: Centrapalus pauciflorus; assembly: GCA_020465985.1. Lineage (NCBI taxonomy): Eukaryota > Viridiplantae > Streptophyta > Magnoliopsida > Asterales > Asteraceae > Centrapalus > Centrapalus pauciflorus. The sequence goes on from JAANYP010000403.1 coordinate 35,910, forward strand.
TCTCTCCTAGATCATCTGCCTGTGCTTACCTCGGTCCCTCACCAGATCATCGTGGATATCAATGTCTCGACCTGATTACACAGACTGTGATTACCTCTCATCATGTCACTTTTGACGAGACACACTTTCCGTTTGTCGATTTTTACTCTCCTCCTTCATCTGAGGAACTTGATTCCTTCATCGACGAAACACCTACTCCTCTCTCTTCCTTCACCTCCTTACCCAACCCGACTTTCTCTCAACCACCTTCTTTTAGCTCAACTCAGTCGTCCCCCACCTCTTCCTCTATAGCTCCTACTACATCCGCCTCGGAGGATTCCTCACCCTCATCTCCCCCACAACCATCTCATCCTATGGTTACTAGGTCCCATACTGATCACCTAAAACCACGTCAAATTCTTAATCTATCTACCAATTCTGACATTTTACCAATTCCCCGATCCACAAATCAAGCTATTCGAGATCCACATTGGAAATCAGCTGTGGATGCTGAAATGTTAGCTCTTTTATCCAATAAAACCTGGATCTTTGTTCCTCCTCCTTCGGGTGTTAACATCATAGGATGTCGATGGCTATACAGACACAAACTTGACAGTACTAGCAAGCTTGATCGGTACAAGGGTCGTCTTGTAGCTCAAGGGTTTTCCCAACAACCAGATCTAGATTTTGATGAAACCTTTAGCCATGTTGTCAAACCTGTCACCATTCGCAATGTTCTCAGTATTGCTATCTCCCGTCAGTGGCCCGTTCACCAACTTGATGTCAAAAATGTGAATCTAAATGGTGATCTGACCGAAGAGGTTTATATGAAACAGCCTCCTGGCTATGTTCATCCTCAGTTTCCTAATCATGTTTGTCGGCTTTTTAAGGCTCTTTATGGTCTTAAAGAGGCACCACGAGCTTGGTATCATCGATTTGCCATTTATATAACTTTCATTGGCTTCATTAGTAGCAAATCTGATCCCTCCCTATTCACCTTTCACAGTGATGCTGATACATCTTCCTGCTCATGGATGTTGATGATATCATCTTGACTGCGTCATCTCCCTCTCTCGTTTCTAAAGTCATCTCACGACTCTCATCTGAGTTTGCTATGACTGATCTTGGTCCTCTCTCATACTTTCTCGGTGTTGCTTCCAAACGCGACACTTCCGGTTTGTGTCCATCACAAACTGCGTTTGCTCGCGAAATCCTTGATCGTGCTGTTATGTCTTTTTGCAACCCCTGTTCCACTCCCACGAACACTAGGCCAAACTGTCCTCCGCAAGTCAACCTGTCTCGGATCCTTCTCTGTATCGAAGACTTGACGGCGCTTTACAACATCTCACGATCACGCGTCCAGATATTCCTTATGCAGTATAACAGATCTGCCTATACATGCATGATCCTCGTGAACCTCATCTAAACATCTTAAAATGCATCCTTCGTTATGTTCAGGGAACTTTATCCTATGGTCTTCGTCTTCGTCCCTCGGTAGTTGATCGTTTGGTCTCTTACACTGATGCTGACTGGGTCGGCTGTCCTGAGACACGCCGGTCCACTTCTGGGTTTTACGTCTTTCTTGGTGACAATCTTATCTCTTGGTCGTCCAAGCGTCAACCTGTTGTTTCTCGCTCCAGTGCTGAAGCTGAATATAGAGGTGTGGAAAATGTTGTTGTTGAGGACGCTTGGATTCGTAATCTCATCCTTGAACTTCGTTGTCCGTTAAACCGTGTCACCGTTGTTTTTTGTGATAATGTCAGTGCCATGTATCTCGCATCTAACCCAGTACAGCACCAGCGTACCAAACATGTGGAAATCGATTTACATTTTGCTAGGGAAAATTTTGCTCTTGGTCATGTTTGTGTGTAACATGTACCTTCCGCTCATTAGTTTGCAGATACTTTTACAAAAGGTTTACCTACACAATTATTTCTAGATTTTAGAACCAGTATGAACATTTGTGAAACGCACACTCCTACTGCGAGGGTGTGTTAAATCAAATATTTGTATAGTGTAGGGTTCCTTGTGTAAATATTGTATCTATATATTGTGAGCTAATGCAATGTATTCCCTACGTGGTTTACACAATAACAACTACACTCGCTCATTCAACGGCCACGTGATAAAATTGATTTATCTAAGGTATGTTTTAACAAAATTTTCATTACGTAATGTTTGGGTATATCATGTGTTGTTTGTGTAAATCTATGTTATAAATGTTTTAATAGTATGATATCATTAAATTAAATAAAAAGAATGAAATATTGGTCATTAGTTCATATCTAATATTTATTTCAAGTTTTAAGGATCAATTACTGCATCGTAGCAGCAACTCACAATAGCCAAGTAGAACTAAAAATCAATTGTGTGGTCATGTAATAAACGAACATCAACATATTCAAGTGTTCGAGTGTTCTGTGTGTTCGTGCAGAGGGGTGTTTGTCACTTAAAAACAGAAAGAAAAAGACCAACAGCAGCATCAACTATATACATGAATGTAAATTAGTTGTTTGAGTGGTGTAAGTGGGTATATTTGGGGCTGCAACAACAGAAAGACTAGCAGGAAAAATGACAGCAGTACATCAACAATTAAAAGAAAAATTAACCAAGTAATGGGTGTGCTCGTGACTGGAAAATAGGAAAAATGAATTAACAACAGCATCAGCAAAAGTAATTGATGCCGTATATGTGTGTCGTCATGTCCATCTTTCAAATTGATCATCAATATACTTATAAAAGTTTAACTAAAACACATGCATGCTAATTTAAGGTTTTATAAAATTCCTAGCAACTTAGAAATGGCCTGTTCTTGTTTTGTTGAGTACGAGAGTTAGGAATTTCTGAGTCTCGGTGCGGCCAAATGGCCATAGCCTTTCTGGATTCTTGATCAAATATAAGTACATTTAAAATCCATTTATCCCGTTCAATTTGTTGCACAAATCAATTAAATGAACGTGTATTGTGTGTGTTATTTGGGAGTCCGAGACTCAATTTTGAGACCAAGTCTCGGACTGGTTTATGACTTCAATTGGTCTGCTTGCTTCCTAAATTTAACATTCAATTCGCCTTTAATACTTTATATTTTGCTGCTAACTTTGGGTATATATGATATCATTAAATTGATGAGTGGTATATATGATAGTGTGTGTGTGTGTCTATATATATATATATATATATATATATATATATATATATATATATATATATATTAAGGTTCAATGGGGAACTTAATGCATTGAGAACCTCAAGGAACTAAATATGCATTTAGGGCTTTTTAGGAATGCTAATTATATTTACCATTAATTAATTAAAATCTTATATCATTTAAATTAAAATTACACTAATTTTTAAAATCCATACAATCATGGAGTATAAATTAGACAAAAGAATATGGATGAATCTTCATTCCAAATTCAACAAAATTTTCCACCATCTCTCTCAACCATCTATCTCTCTCTCTCTCTCTCTCTCTCTCTCTCTCTCTCAACCTCGCCGACCTCCACCGCCTCTCTCTCTCTCTCTCTCTCGTCTTGGTGGTGGTTCGAAGATGGTTCGAACTAACAAGATGTACGCACATTGACGATGATGGTTCACGATGAACGAGGATGAACACATTGAAGACGAAGATACAATCCGTTGATGAACACGTTGAATATGAATATGATGGTTCAAACAAACAAGATAGCGAAGATGATGGTTCACGATGATGAACACGTTGAAGACAAAGATGCATTACATTTATGATGAATGACGAACACGAAGATGACGAACGATGAACCAAAGATGCATCATGTTGATGATGAACGAAGAACGATGAACCAAAAATGAATCGTGTTTGAAGATGAATCTGATGAAGATGCATCATGCTTGAAAATGAATACGATGAAGATGCATCGTGTTTGTGAAGATGAATACGATGAAAATGCATCGTGTTTGAATATGAATCCAATAAAAATGCATCACCATTTTGGTGATGCATGATGGTGGGACGAAGATGAGGATGAGTATGACCGAAGATGAGGATGAAGAAATGCGATGCATCATGAATTAAAAGATGAACATTAGATGCATTGCCATCAAATCATCCTTTTTGAATTTGTAATTTTGGAAGTGCATCAATTAGTTTTATTTAACATATATTGTTTAGTTATTTGATTGAATATTCAATTAATATAAAATTAAATTTATTTGACTATATATATTATTTTTCCCAAAATACCCTTATGCATACCAAATATGTGCATCGTGTGATGCAACAATGATCATTTAATCAAAAGGTTGTGGTTGGTTCTTTTTTTGGTTCCCGATACATATGGTTCCCCATAGAACCTGACCCTATATGTATGTGTGTGTGCGTGTGTGTGTGTGTGTGTGATAGTATTGAAATAATATATTGATTAAAAACATTGTTACAAACAGGTAAGGTTTATATCAAAAAGGCATTGGTATATATCAAAAACACATTGTTACAAACAGGTAAGGTTACATCGAAACGATAGAAATCCTGTTGTGCAGTTTTTGCAAAAGCAAAGATTATAAAAATACTGAAACATGGCAAAAGACAGGAAAAAAGAATGTAAATAGGAAATTGCGTTAAATTTATTCTTTTTATTAAAATAACAAACATGTTCATCAATGAGGATCATCTCTCTATTGCATATGTTTCGTTGGGATTTTTGAAAACATGAAGTTTCCACAGTCTGATAACGCGAACTTTGATAATAAAAAAAACGAATCATTCATAACATCAAGATCATCAATCAATATTATTTGGGAATCCGTTGAAAATTAAGTAGGAAATTAAGAAATGAATATCAAAAGGTATTATTTCTGGAAAGAATATGAAATAATCACGTGTGTACTGCTACAATCATTTATAATGATGGAAGCATAGCCATGTATGCAATTCTTCCTGATATTTAGGCATATAAATTTGAATTGGAAGATATTTAAATTTGAAATTGATTACAATCGGAAATATCTTCAAATATTAGAATCATAACGCGAACTTTGATAATAAAAAAAACGAATCATTCATAACATCAAGATCATCAATCAATATTATTTGGGAATCTGTTGAAAATTAAGTAGGAAATTAAGAAATGAATATCAAAAGGTATTATTTCTGGAAAGAATATGAAATAATCACGTGTGTACTGCTACAATCATTTATAATGATGGAAGCATAGCCATGTATGCAATTCTTCCTGATATTTAGGCATATAAATTTGAATTGGAAGATATTTAAATTTGAAATTGATTACAATCGGAAATATCTTCAAATATTAGAATCGATAATTCTGGGTTACAAATCGAAACCTAGCAACAGAACGTGTATGGCTCGGATAAGATGAAAGTCGTGAAATGAAGAAGAGGATAAGGTGAGTACAAATTGAAAACCTAGCAACCGATTGCGTATGAATCGGATAATGAAGAAGATGAAAGTCGTGAAATGAAGACGAGGATAATGTAAGTATAGCGTAGTTATTCACAAGTAGGAACATCGTATGAATGGGATAAGGTGAAAACAGAGTAGTTATTCACAGGCAGGAACAAATTGCGCATATGGAGCGGATAAAGTCATTCAACGTGTTTAACTAATAAAATGGAATAAACAAATTTTTAAATCAAATTTTGTTGGGAAATATTCTAAGTAGTTCAAACTGTTAGTTAGACTTCTCAGACTGTTAGTAGAATTTCTATGTAAGTAAAAAGTTCATGTTGTTAGTTGAAGAAGTTCGAGCTGCTAGTGTAAAAGTTCATGCTGCCAGAGTAATTTCACTCAAGCTGCCTGCTCAAGCTGCTAAGAGATTCAAGCTGCTCAACAGTTTTATAAACAGAAAGTGCTGATATTCAGGAAAAGATATTTACACGAAGATTCCAGCATATCTACTATCAGAGAAGTCAGAGTCCTTCAGGGAAACAAATCAGAAAGCATTATAAATACATAGAATAGGTTTTTCTATTGTATTGAAGTTTCTGCATATTCAAAGTTTGTAGTTGCTTTTTGTTTAAGTTTTCATAAGCCTCTAAGGTTGCAAAACCCTAAGAACAGTTTGTGTTCTTCGTCTAATCAAACAGATTAGAGGTGATTGTAATCATTCTGATTCAGCACTACAAGCAATTTTGTTTATTTCTTATGTTTATCTGTTATGAATTCTGAAAGCTTTTATCAAAATAATTAAGTGTTATTCCGCAAACTTCTTAATTAGACTTTGATTTAATACAAGATTATTGGTTTACACTCTGATCAATTCAAATCAGTTAATCTTAGGTAGTTAAGTTCAGATCCTGACAAGTGGTATCAGAGCCAGGTTGTTCTTTGTTTTTCAAAGTCGAAAGCTTTCTTTTAAAATTTTAATCTTTTGCAATGGAATTTGATAATAGCAGCAGTTGATCTGGGCAACGACTCAAAGTGCCTATGCTCAAGCCCACTGAATTTGAGATGTGGAAACTCAGGATTCAACAAAATATTCAGTTCATTGATTATGCCATATGGGAAGCTGTTGAATTTCCTCCTGTAGTTGATCCAGAACTTGATGATGAGGGAAAACCAGTCAAAACTCCTCCAAAAACTGAACTTGAAAGAAAGGCTAGAATGAATGAAGTGAAAGCTCTTACACTTCTACAAATAGCCATTCCTAATGCTTATCAACATCAGTTCAAAAAGTTTTATACTGCTCATTCTCTTTGGATTGCTTTAGAGAAAAGATTTGCTGGTAATGCCAGCACCAAGAGAAATCAAAAGGATCTTCTGAAACAGCCATATGAAAACTTTTCTGGTGGCAAGAATGAAAACCTTACTCAGATTTTTGACAGGTTCAACAAACTGATAAGTGAATTGGAAAGTGCAAAAGTCAGCCTGGATCAAGATGAGGTCAACAGAAAGTTTCCCAGATCTCTTGGAGAAGAATGGACAGTTTATGCTGATCAATGGAGAACAAAAGACACTCTTGATGATATAGAACTGGATGATCTGTACAACAGTCTGAGAGTGTTTGAGACTGAGATTGATACTAAAAAGAAATCTCTTTCTTATAATCACAATACTGCTCTTTTGTCATCTGAAAAATCTAATTGCAGTGACTCTTTTTCAGGTGGTGATGGCAACTCTACTGATGCTCACTTTGAGACTTTTGTTGCTAATGATGGGCTGTTTGCTCTAAATGCTGAAGATCTAGAACAGATTCATCCAGATGATCTAGAGGAGATGGATCTGAAATGGCAACATGCAATGCTGACCATGAGGGCCAAAAGGTTTCTGAAAAGAACTGGCAGAACCACCTTTCCAGCCAGAGTAGAAGGCAAACCAGCTTTTGATAAATCAAAAGTTGAGTGTTTTAAATGTCACAAACTTGGTCACTTTGCTAGGGAATGCAGATCTCAAGGTCAACAGTCATCAAGGCCTCAGCAGACAAATCAGGCTTCATCATCACAAGCACTTGTCTCTCAAGAAGACAATGTGTTTGACTGGAGTGATCAGACAGAAGAAGAGTTTCAAAATCAAGCTCTAATGGCAGAAACATCAAATGTCTCCTCCACTGAACTACCATCTGAGGTAAATTCTAAACTCTGCTCTCAAACATGCAAAAATATGGTTAAAGTACAGAGATCATAATGAGAGCATGTGTAAAACTCTAGCTAAGATGGAAGAAAGGAGATATGAATACATGCAAGCAATAGAAGATCTTGAAAAACAGATCAATGACTATAAGGATAATGAGATTCAAATGGGACATGATAGAACATATCATGAGTGGGAGAAAAAGGAGCTAAATAAGAAAATAGAATCCCTAAATAAAAAGGTAGAAGAGACTGAACAAAAGGTGTTAGAGGCTAATAAGAAACTAGAATCTGTTAATATAAATCTAGGTAACTTCAAATTGGCAAATCAAAAGCTGGAACACCTAATGGAAGTCCAATTTAAAGATAGGGTAAAATCTCAGGTTAATCCCAAAGAAGGTATAGGCTACAGAGCTACTCCACCCCCATACAACAATAAATACATTCATCCAATGAGTGAGGTTGTTGATAGGCTTGTCAATGAACCATTAGATGAGTCTTTGACTACTGTAGATCCTATCCTTGATAACAATCCTGAATCTAAAGAAAATCAGATTCACAATAGAGACTGTGAGTGCACAGCAGTTGAGAAAGAACACAAAACAATGAGTGCACCTATAGAAATCCAAGCCCCCAATAAGAAAGGAAAGGAGAAGATGAGTGTGTACAATGCTGCTCCACAGGTTTCTGTACCTTCTAACTGTAACACTGCATCTTCTTCAAAGAATAATAAAAAGGGTAAAAATGTTCCAGTCTGCACACGCCAAAAGCATGGTGTCCAAAAGTTTCCCAAACAACAGCAGGTAAGGGGAAATCAGAGGAACAAGAACCAGAAATTGTCCAATAAAACTGGTTCTCCAATTCAAACAGTCAAAAAAATGTTTTCATTGTGGTAGAAAGAATCACTTGGCCAGAGATTGTTTTTATAAACCATCTGTTGCAAAACAGACTGTGATTCATCAAAAGACAAACTCTCAAAATTCAAAAAATTCAAAGGCCAAACCTCCTACTACATCAATTCCAAAGAAAACAATTGATCACAGGTTCTCAAAAGTTAATAAGAAACAGTCCACACATCAAAAATAGGTTTTAGCTAAACCAAAATTAAATTTTAAACAAATATGGTGTGTTAAAGGTCAAAACTCAAGTAAACCTGTTGACACAAATGTTGAAACTGCCAAGTCTAAAGTTGAGACTGCTAGTGCAAATTCTCAAGCTGTTAGCACTACAGACTCAATTCAGACAGGTAGGCTCAAAGTTGGGACTGATAATGGATCATCTGAGACTGTTACTGAAAAGGATGGACAAAATACCTGGATACCTCACGTGATAACTAAGTACTCTCCAAAAAATCCATCAGTGGATCTTACTAAGTATAAGAAATCTAAGACAGTATTTAGTTATGTTAATGCACAAGGACAACCCAAAACCAACTTGGTTTGGGTTTACTCCACTACTAACTAAGCTTTTATTTGTGCAGAGCAACCACAGGTCACCTCATAAGACAATATGGCATTTGGACAGTGGATGCTCTAGGCACATGACAGGCAATTCTGAGTGCTTGTCAAATTTCAAAAACTTTGAAGGAGGATTTGTTGCATTTGGAGGCAACTCCAAAGGAGGTAAGGTTACAGGTAAAGGTACTGTTAATGCAGGCAACATGACTTTCAATGATGTTTTGTATGTTGAACAACTTAAGTATAATTTATTAAGTGTGTCTCAAATCTGTGACAAACAAAATATTGTTTTGTTTACAGATTCTGAGTGCATTGTCCTTTCAAAAGATTTTAAAATTCCTAAAAATCTTGTTTTACTAAGAACACCAAGAAAGGACAATGTATACTGTTTGGACATAGAACTTTTATCCAAATCAAGTACTTTAAGCTGTTTGATATCCAAAGCATCTAAGTCTGCCCTTTGGCACAGAAGGATGTGTCACATGAACTTCAAATCCATGAATGTTTTGGTCAAAAGGAATCTGGTAAGAGGTTTACCACAAAAGGAGTTCATATGTGATGATCATTGTGTAGCATGTCTTAAAGGCAAGCAACACAAAACTTCTCATAAGGCCAAAGAAGTAAATTCAATCTCATCTGCTCTTCATCTGATTCATATGGATCTATTTGATCCAACATCTGTTTTGAGTTTGAATAAAAGGGCTTACTGTTTAGTCATTGTTGATGATTTCACTAGATTTACTTGGGTTTACTTTCTTAGGTCTAAAGATGAAACTGCTGAGCTAGTTAAGTCTTTTATTCTTAAGATAGAAAACCAATCCAACTCAAAAGTTAAGGTGATAAGATCAGACAATGGAACTGAGTTTAAAAATCATATTCTAAACAGTTTTTGTGAGTCCAAAGGTATTGCTAGGCAATATAGTGCACCAAGAACACCACAGCAAAATGGTGTAGCTGAAAGAAAGAACAGAACATTAATTGAGGCTGCTAGAACTATGCTAGCTGATTCAAAACTGCCAATGACCTTTTGGGCAGAAGCAGTCAATACAGCCTGTTATGTTCTAAACAGGGTTCAGATTGTTCAATCTCAAGGAAAAACTCCTTATGAGTTATTCCATAATAGAATACCCTTAATAGCCTTTTTCAAGTCTTTTGGCTGTCCATGTACCATTCTTCACACTAAGACTCACTTAGGGAAGTTTAAAAGTAAGGCTGAAGAAGGTTTCTTTGTAGGATACTCATATCAAAGCAAAGCCTATAGAGTATATAACGGTGTGTCTAAAACCATTGAAGAAAGTGCCAATGTTGAATTTAATGAAAATACTGCAAATGTCAAAGGCACTGGTCCTGATTGGTTGTTTGATTTAGATTCACTAACAAATTCTCTGAGCTTTGTTGAGTATACTGCAGAAGCTGATGCAAACAGATTGAAGTTGTCAACGCAAATTCTCATGCTGTCAATGCAAATTCTCATGCTGGTAGCACAAATGATCAAGCTGTTGGCACAAAGTTTCAAACTGCTGCAGATTCAAACAATTGGGACGAGTATACACTTATACCACTTCTGTCTTGTGATCCTCCAGTGGTTCTAAATGTTCAACATGCTACAACTCCAGACACTGAAGTGCAACTCCCAAGTCCTGAGAGAACAGCTCCAACACAAAGGGAAACAGTCCCAGATTCAAGTCAAGCTGTTTCAGAAGCTGAACCATCCACTGGTCCTGATGGAGATGATACAAATCTTGGATCCTTCTTTCAGACAGATAGAGAGCCTACACTCAGGGTTCATAAGTATCATCCTCTCAATCAAATAATGGGTGATCCACGTACACCTGTGCAAACAAAGAAAATGGTTCAAAATGAGACTGCTACTGCTGAACAAGCAGTTCCTGAATTTAGTCTAGCTGCTTTTGAACATGCATGTTTCATGTCTGAGCTAGAACCTAAAAAGGCATCAGAAGCTTTGAAAGATTCATCATGGATTGAGGCAATGCAGAAAGAGCTACTACAATTCAAGATTCAGAATGTATGGACACTTGTTGATCTTCCTAAAGGAAAGAGAGCCATTGGTACAAGATGGGTGTTCAGAAACAAGAAGGATGAGAGAGGGATAATCATCAAGAACAAAGCAAGACTAGTAGCACAAGGGTACACTCAAGAGGAAGGCATAGATTATGATGATATATTTGCTCCAGTAGCAAGAATTGAAGCCATCAAACTCTTTTTGGCATATGCAAGCTTCAAAGGTTTTAAAGTGTATCAAATGGATGTGAAGTCTGTTTTTCTATATGGCACAATTGAAGAGGAGGTCTATGTGTGTCAGCGTCATAGTTTTGAGGACTACAAGTATCCAGACAGAGTCTACAAGCTAGACAAGGCTCTCTATGGACTCCATCAAGCTCCTAGAGCATGGTATGACACTCTGTCATCATACCTTCTACAGAATGGATTCAAGAGAGGCACTCTGGACAAAACACTATTCACAAAGTCCATCAAAGATGAGATTCTGCTTGTACAAATCTATGTTGATGATATCATCTTTGGCTCAACAAATGATTGTTTGTGCAAAGAGTTTGAGGCCTTAATGCACAAAAAGTTTCAAATGAGTTCAATGGGAGAACTCACCTTTTTTCTAGGATTGCAGGTCAAGCAGAAGCCCACTGGTCTCTTCATAAGTCAATCAAAGTATGTTAAACACATACTGGAAAAGTTTGGGTATCAAGATACCAAAGTTGCAAGTACTCCTATGGATCCTCACAAGCAGCTCCATACAGACAAAGATGGCATAGATGTGAACATTCATTTATACAGATCTCTTATAGGATCTCTTATGTATCTAACATCTTCTAGACCTGATATTATGTTTGTTGTTTGTGTGTGTGCTAGGTTTCAATGCTCTCCAAAGGATTCTCATTTGGTTGTTGTTAAGAGAATCTTTAGATATTTCAAAGGCCAGCCACATTTAGGCCTCTGGTATCCTAAAGACTCTCCTCTTGAACTAACAGCCTATTCTGACAGTGATTATGGAGGATGCAACATTGACAGAAAATCCACAACTGGTGGATGTCAATACTTGGGAACAAGGTTGGTCTCTTGGCAGTGCAAAAAGCAAACAACTGTTTCCACTTCATCTACTGAAGCAGAATATGTGGCAGCTGCAAGTTGCTGCTCCCAAGTGATGTGGATTCAAAATCAACTAAGAGACTATGGTATGAATTTCCTATCCACTCCCATTTATATTAACATTTCAAGTGCAATTAGCATTGTACAAAATCCAGTGAAATTTCCCAAAACCAAGCATATAGAAATTAGATTTCATTTTATAAGGGATTGCAATGAGAAGAAATTAATCCAAGTTACCAAAATTCACACTGATGATCAGTTAGCTGATCTATTTACAAAACCATTTGATGTAGGAAGATTCACCTTCCTAGTATCAAATATTGTTATGGTCAATATGGATTAATTCCTTTTAGTTATACATATGTGTTAGGCACAAAAAGGCCTCAGTCAAACCTGTTCTACATCTGAGGGGGAAATTTATAATCAAACCTGTTGATGCATTTGAAGGATGAACTTAAGGCCTGTTATATGCCTTATTAAAGCCTAAAGATGATTTGCAATATTAGTCTAAAGCTGTTCTATGTGTTGCATGTGTTGCAACTAAGACAGTTTGTCCAAGCTGTTCTGTCTGCTGAACAGGCTGGACATAAACTGTCTACGCTGCTCTACACTGGTTAGCAGCCTGGGCAATTTTCAAGTGTTCTGTTCTTTGTGAACAGAACCTGTTCTTTGTGAACAGGCTAAACACTTTATGGAATTCGTTTCCAAGTCATCATGTATTGTTTTTGGCTACAAGATCAGTCTACATGTCGAAGACAAAGTGGAAAGCAGAACCGCTCAGCCTGCCCAAGCTGTTCTGTCACATGAAGACAAAAGGTTATTTGAAAAAGGGTGACAGACCTTTTTCTTATATCAAAATAGGCCTTTACAAGGAAGAAAGACGCAAAGTTGACATTCCTAAATTAGTTAAAGGCAATGCAACAGTAGACAAAGTGAAAAGACAAAAGTTCTGCACATATGAAGACAAGTCTGCTTTTCAGAAAAGTGCAGAAAAGTTATGTTGTCTTTTCAAACAAGACTTCTCCTTTTTCATTCCGTCCAATGAAGAAGTTTCTCTTAGATCCTCTGAGTGAGTATAAAAGGAAGCTTCTAAGGTCAGAAAGAATAAGCAAGCCAAAAAAATAAGCTAAGTGCTGAAACCAAGAGTGAACGTGCAAGTGTGTTTTGCATGCATGCAAGTCTGATTGTGTAATACAGTTTCTTTGTGTCTAAGCTGTCCTACATAAGCTGTTCCTCTGAGTCTTGTAAACACAATGAGTGCTTCTTAGTGAGTGTATTCATTGTTAACTAGTTTGAGTCTGTCTTAGACTAGTGAATATACTGTTGTATCTGTCATCTCAACTTGAACATTTCCGCATTCAAGCTTGTTTGTAATTAACAATTTGTTGATAATACATACAAACATTGAGAAAACAGTGTGTAGTTTTTAAATAGCTGTATTCACCCCCCTCTACAACTTAAAGCTATATACTTTGGGAACCTCTCGGGACCTACAACTGGTATCAGAGCAATTTAGAGTGTGTGTCATTCTAGATCTCTCATTCTCCCAAGTTTCCATGGACAACAGTGTTGCAAATTCCTCATACTATGACAATGGCTCAATGGGCAAACCTCCAAAATTTAATCATCAAAACTTCTCTGGTTGGAAGTGCAGAATGATGCTCTATTTAGAGAATCTGGATGTACAACTACCAGAGATAGTGATGGAGGGTCCCTATGTGCCAACCTCTGTAACTACAATGACTCCAGCGGTTGAAGGAGCTGCTCCTGAAATCAGGACCTTTGAGAAAGCTAAAGCTCAATGGTCTGATGAAGACAAGAGACTGGTGGCTCTGGATGCAAAGGCCAGGAACAACCTGGTCATTTCTCTTCCTGATGATGTGTTCAAACAGGTTGAGAAAATGAAGACAACAAAGGAGATGTGGGATACTTTGTGTACCGTCTATGATGGACCCACAATCACACTGGACAACAGGATTAACAATCTTGTTAGACAGTATGAACTCTTCTTTGCTAAACCAAAGGAGACTCTCACTGAAACCTACACCAGGTTTACTGCTCTAGTGAATGATCTCAAGGCTGTTGGGATCACTAAGGATAGTCTTACCCTGGTGAATAAATTTCTGGACATTCTACCTGAAGAGTGGA
>JAANYP010000404.1:0-40931 GCA_020465985.1 Centrapalus pauciflorus
GAAACAAGGTTTAATTACCTTGTTAGCAAGCTGGGCATGTTAAACAAGAGTGACTAAGTGTTCTCTCAAGTCTACAAAGTTGTATGTCTCACACTGCTCAAGTTTCTCAGAACAGCTTAGACAGAACAGGCTATGCATGTTCTGTACTTAGCCAATTTGTCTGAAAACTTGAACAGCTTGAGCATACAACAGGCTGAACAAAATCAGTTTATTTGTCCAGCCTGCTCTGGTGGTCCAATCTTCACCCTGTTCACTTCTTCACACTGTCTTACAAGCCATTGTCTTGTAACCTGTTCAACTATTGAACACAACCTGCTCTTACAAAAGAGAGCAGGCTGAAGGCACAGTTTGAGGAAAGAACAGCTTGAAGACTGAACAGCGTGTGTTGACCCAACTTATCACAAGTTTGACCAACAGCTTGGACCAACAGTTTTAATTACCTTTCTTCAAACTTAAGTTACTTAATTTATGTTTTATTTAACTTAATTACTGCGGATAATGTGGGTTACGTGTGTTAGTGATTAAAAAGGTCAAGTGGTCTGACAAATGTTTCGACATGGACAACCGTTCGTTATTTCGTTAACTAACATTCAAATCGAACCGCCCAAACCTTTCTCTCTCATACACACTTCACATTCAAATCCTATAAATACCAAACCACTGTTTCACTTCGTCTTCCTCATCATTTCCAGAAATCCTCAAGAACCCTAAAAATCGACTAAGTGTCCTCTGCTTCTCCAAACCTTAAGAATTCCTAAATGGCTCACAGACCTAACCCCTTTCTTCCAGTGTTCGTTGGTGATGATGTTGTCAAACATTCATCAGTCACCACAATGCTGACCATCAAACCCACAAACTACGTAGCAAAACCTCACTATTCCCAAAAACTATGTGGGAAAAGGCTACGATCAGATGGTGGAATTTCTGCAAGTTCATCCGTTGAACTATGCAATGACTGCAACTCCTGGTGTCCTGTACCAGGAGATGGTGTATGAGTTCTGGTACACCTGTTCCTACAACCCCAACACCAAAGTCATCAAGGGGAAAATTCTCAATGGGACTCAGACCATTGAGATAACTGCTGATCTGCTCAGAGAGGTGCTTCATCTACCAATTGCTAAGACCTATGACAAGTTCCAAGCTGAGGATGCACAAATGGGCAATCTGCTACGCTTTTGTGGTGTACCAGAACCCAAACTTGGAGCAACACTGTTTAGGAAGGACCTCTCTCCTACCTATAGCTTTCTATTCGCCTCAGTGGTGATGTGTTTTGGAAGCAAAGTTGGTTCATTTGACCAACTCAGCAGAGATGAAGTTCCAATAGCCTTACAGCTAGTGGATGGGACTACCCTTGATATGGGTAAGTGGATTTTTGTGAACTTGAGGAACCTGGTGCAGCAAGAGTCAAGACCAGCTGCTGTCCGTTATCCCATGTTTCTGAGCCTCATTTTCAGACATGTTTGTGGTGAGCAATTATACAACTCTCAGCCTTTACTTAAGTCTGCTGCATTCCCTGTCATAGGGAATAGAGTTAATAATACCCCAGTTCTACCTAATGAGCCTCTTCTATCCACACCAATGAGGAGGTTGTTAGGTTTGGTGGAAGGACCCTCTGCTGTGAGGGTGGATCCAGAAGCTGCTGCTCCCACCAGAAAATCCAAAGCCAGGTCCAAACTTGTAAAGAGGACCCTGGCAACTGCTGAAGCTGGGCCTGTGAAAAAGAAGGCTAAAACAGCTCAGTCTGAGTCTGTTCCTTTAGCCTCTGTGGCTGAGGAGGAGCAGATTCCTCACCCTGGTTCATTTGTTGAGCCTGAAGCCTTAGTGGCTGGTGCCTCTGTGGCACAAGAGACCATGGAACAGGTTAGCCCCACTGTTCCTAACCCAGTCTCACATCCTGTCCATACAGATCCTCTCCCCTCACCACAATCACCCACTTCATCCATTCACTACCAACGCAAATCTCTCTCCAAAAAGAAACCAGCCCAAAGAACCACTTCCTCTGTTCCCTCTCAACAGGGTTCAGTTGTAAAAGAAGCAATCCCTGCTGCCTCTCCTATTTTGGGAGAAGGTTCAGCTCATTTGGAGCCTGCTTCAGTCCAATCTGAGTCTACCCAGAGTCAGCCTAGACCCTCTGGTTCCTCCCAACAGGAACCAGTTGTACAAACGGAGATACCCACATCCACTATCCCAGCCTCCCAACAGGCTGAGGATATTGAAAGACAGGAGTCTTCTCCACTCCATACTGTGTCCACACTATTCCCCACTCATATCTCCTCACACCCTGAGTCTGCACGAGGTGTCCACGCTGCTGATATAGACCAATCAGTAGCTCAGCCTCAAACTTCTGCTCCCCATGATACAGCTGTTCTACACCAAACAGCTGCTGAGGGACCAACAACCCAAGCTGATGAACCTCATGGATCATACCATCCCTCTGGTGAGGCTGCTTCCTTCACGCAAACTCCATCAGCAGGTTTCACCACTGCTGATGTTGAAATGCATATCCCATCTCCCAATGATGAGGTGCCTTTAGACCAAGGCACTGCAGAGGGAACCACCCCTGGTCTTCATGAGGGTGTTGCAACACAAGCAGCATCTGAAAGGCCCCAAACATCAACCCCTTCTCCTGGTGATGCAGCTACAGCCGCTGCTGAAGGACCTCTTGATCCCTCCAACCTGGGCCATCTTACTTTTGCCCAGGCTATGGAGCTTCTGTCCAAAGTCCCTCTTCCATCTCCATCACATCCTCAAACACCAGCTTCATCATCATCTTCTCCATCTACCCACTCAAAACAATCTACCCATACACCTCCATCTCCCAAAGACCTGCCTTTGAAGGATCAGCTTTCTTTGCTGACCAACAAAGTTGGTTCTTTAGAAAACACCATGCACTCTCTACCCTCCATCATATCAGACTTTGTGTCTGCACAGCTTCAGGGGTTCTTTGATTCGTTCAAGGCCTCTTTACCTACCACTCCACAGCCTGATCATTCTCCACAGCTGTTAGCACTCACTGCTCAGCTGCAAAATGTATCCACCTCCCTCTCCTCTATTCTTTCCATTCAGCAGGACTCTGTGTCCTCAATGACAGCTATTTCCCAACAGCTGTCATCACTACTTACTTCTTGCACTTCTACTCTTCCTGCCACTCTGGCCAGCCTGACCACCTTAATTGGCTCCCTATCTAATACTGTGTCTTCAAACCTTGGTGATGTGCAAGATTCTCTCGAAGTACATCTTGCACAGCTTCAAAGTTTGCTGTTCACAGCATCTGATAGGGAAAACATAGTTAAGCTGACCTCCCTAGCTGCTTCTCACTCCTCTTCTCTTCAGACCTGTCTTTCCCAGATTACTGAGGTGAAGGATAACTTGGCTTACTTAGTGACTAGCCTTGTTGGTCCTAAACCTTCTACTAAAGCTGCTGGCAAGCCTGCTGACTTTGTGTCTTCAGGCAGACCAGGTGTTGAAGTCGCTGCTTCATCTCCTTCAAAGGGGGAGAAGTCATCTGCCTCGAAGACTAAGTCTAAGGGGGAGAAAACTTCTTCTCCTAAGGAGATACCAGTATCTGCAACTCACACTGGTCAGCCAGCAGATGTCTTTGAAACAGGTACAGCTGAAGGTGCCTCTCAAGCTGCTATGCCTACTCAGGCTGTCTCTCCAAACCCTGCTCAGTCTAAGGGGGAGGAAGTTATTCCTGAGGACAGGCCTAGCAGTAAAAGGAGGCACTTAATTCTAACTGAAGAAGAAGAAGAGGAAGAGGAAATTCCTGAGGCTGCTGTCACTACAGCAGCAGCTAAAGGAAAAGAAAAGGCAGCTGATGATCCCATACAGCAGAAACAGGCAGAAATTCAATTTCACAAGGCCAGGGCTAAAGAGATGGGTCTTCCTATGCACAAGTACATTGAGTTTAGAGAAGAACAGCTTCAAGCTCTGGAGGAATTGAGAAAAGAAGAAGAATCTGCTAAAGCTGCTAAATCCTTTGCACTCCAAGAAGCAAAGAAAATTAAAATGTCTACCTTGGAGGTGCAAAAGAAAATAATGGAAGCTGCCAGACAATCAGCAGGGGATAAAGAGAAGGAAGTAGAGAAAGGTACTCAGGTCTCTGTGACCAAATCAACAGTACCCCATGCAAGAGCTCAATACCACTTTGACAACTTGGCTAAGAAAAAGTTTCATGATGTTGCTGAAAGAAGGCTAGCCAAGGAAGCAATTGTCAAAGCTGTCCCTATATCAAGGAAAGGCAGTCAGTGGAAGCTTAAAATAACAAGGATGGGTGCAACAGGCCCAGAATTGGAAACTTATGACCACACTGGTGTAGGTCAGATGGGATACAGGGAGTGGATTGAGCTGGCAGTTGCCCTGAGTGAATCAAAGTCTGAAACTGCTAAAGAAATCAGGGCATATGTCAAGAAGTTAATGGAAAGAGTAAAGGATCTTGGCCAGATATCTAAGGAAGTTAGTGAAGGTGTCTTTGTGACACATCCAAAAATAAAGGCCAGGAGAACAAAGAAGGATACAGAGATGGAGCTACTCCTTACACTAATTGAACAGGGCGACTATGCCATTGAAATAAAAGGAGTTGATCATAGCCTGCCTAAAGGAATAGAGTTTGAGGATGGCAAGATTATTGAAGAACCTGAGCTGGGGTTATTCTTTGTAGATCCACTAACTCAGAAGAAGTGCTTCCAAAGAGCCTCAGAGCTGTACAAAGTTGATCCGAGACAACTTGCCGCCTTAAGACTTGCAGCTTCATTTAGGCAGTCTAGCAAATGGAGAGCAGCCGTCTGGGATCAGCTCAGAGGCTTCTATGAAAGAGGTGAGCTCAATGATCCCAAGTTCATGGTTATCAGGAGTGAAGTTGAGGAACTTGAGGATACAAGGGAAGAACTGGAAAAGATGTTTCAGGATCCTCCTCCAGTATAGTGAAGTCCACCTGTCATCTGGGCAGGTGAAGATTGGAAGCTGTCCATCAGTTGGACAGGCTTACCGTTTTCTGCTCCCAACAAAAACAGTCCAATGTACATTAGTTCTACTTTATGTTACATATGTTGTAATTCCTTTTACATTAGTTGTAAAATACTTTAGTACATTAGTTGTACTTTTGTAAGAACATGTGTTGTTCTAATGTAATCAAAATTCAGTGTATAAACTGATCTTTTACTTTATGTTGATGTTGTAATTTTATTTCAGCAAATGTACTGTAAAAATATATAGTGATTTTTTGATAAGGCCAGCTTAATCTGGTTATTGCAAATAGGGGGAGATTGTTAGGCACAAAAAGGCCTCAGTCAAACCTGTTCTACATCTGAGGGGGAGATTTATAATCAAACTTGTTGATGCATTTGAAGGTTGAACTTAAGGCCTGTTATATGCCTTATTGAAACCTGAAAATGATTTGCAATATCAGTCTAAAGCTGTTCTATATGTTGCATGTGTTGCAACTAAGACAGTTTGTCCAAGCTGCTCTTTCTGCTGAACAGGTTGGACATAAACTGTCTACACTGCTCTACACTGGTGAGCAGCTTGGGCATTTTTCAAGTGTTCTGTTCTTTGTGAACAGAACCTATTCTTTGTGAGCAGGCTAAACACTTTATGGAATACGTTTCCAAGTCATCATGTATTGTTTTTGACTGCAAGATCAGTTTACAAAGTCGAAGACAAAGTGGAAAACAGAACTGCTCAACCTGCCCACGCTGTTCTGCAACATGAAGACAAAAGGTTATTTGAAAAATGGTGACAGACCTTTTTCTTATATCAAAATAGGCCTTTACAAGGAAGAAAGACGCAAAGTTGACATTCCTAAATTAGTTAAAGGCAATGCAACAGTAGACAAAGTGAAAAGACAAAAGTTCTGCACATGTCAAGACAAGTCTGCTTTTCAGAAAAGTGCAGAAAAGGTTATGTTGTCTTTTCAACAAGACTTCTCCTTTTTCATTTCGTCCAATGATGATGTTTCTCTTAGATCCTCTGAATGAGTATAAAAGGAAGCTTCTAATGACAGAAAGAAGTGTGAAGAAAGCTAAGTGCTGAAACCAAGAGTGAACGTGCAAGTGTGATTTTCATGCATGCAAGCCTTCTGTGTAAATCAGTATCTGTGTGTCTAAGCTGTTTTACATAAGCTGTTCCCTTAAGTCTTCTAAACACAGTGAGTGCTTCTTAGTGAGTGTATTCATTGTATACTAGTTTGAGTTTGTCTTAGACTAGTGAACATTGTGTTGTATCTGTCATCTCAGCTTGAACTATTCCGCATTCAAGCTTGTTTGTAATTAACAAATTGTTGATAATACATACAAACATTGAGAAAATAGTGTGTAGTTTATAAATAGCTGTATTCACCCCCCCTCTACAGCTTAAAGCTATATACTTTGGGAACCTCTCGGGACCTACAGCCCTACACATAGAAAGTCGAGAAACCACGAGTGTTGTTAGCTCTCCTATGAAAGTTGACATTGAAGTAGCTAGTACCCCACTGGTGACTGCACACCCCACTAGCTACTCATCTCCTTCTCAACAAGAAGATGTTTCATTTCTGCACGAGGATATAGCACAAGATCTATCCTGGAATCATTTGGATTCCATGGATATTGAAATCAGTAGACAACTGCCCCAGTGTACATTCATTCAAGCACCAGTCTTAGAACAAATACAATAGGACACTCGAGTCGACTTCATGCGTTGAAGTAAGTACAGAAGGACTTCGTGTCCCTGTCACAAGAACTATATTGTCAGAAGCATTTGTTGCTCCGTCACTTGAAGTAGTTGGAAGTCCTGCCAGAGCTACAACAATGACAACTCTGAGTGCAGGCCACGCAGATGTTCTTTTCAAAAGTTCAACCTATGTGACAACTGGAAGTCTGTGTGACCCAGGTGTTAGCATGTTACCCTTCGTGACTGAAACGAGGTTGAATTAAGTTGTTACTGGTGTCACTAACCAAATGAGTAGTCAGTATGCTAAAATAATGAGCCAGATGACAAACATTCAAAGATTATTGAAAGTCAAAGCGACTGCAGAGGTTGAAGAAGAGGAATAAAAATAAATCTCTAATAACAAGTTAAGAGATTACTGTGTAGAGCAATTTGATGAAATGAAGGAAAGGGTGTTCGGTTTAGAGAATACAGTTGTAAGTGCTCTGGGCTAATTGATTGAAAGATTATCTATTATTAAACAAATGTGCAAGTCACAAGCTTCGAGGTCCAAGAGAAGACATGAGGACCATGACGACTCTGATGATGCTCCTCATGAGGGGGAGAAGAGGAGGAAGCTTGGTGAGACAGAGTTACAAATGGTTGTTTTTGCGAAGAAAGAAACAGAAGGAGGAGGTGCAGAAGAGGTAGGAGGCTCAATAGATGAACTAATTGATGCTCAAAGTGAGTTGGGATTGATTCTATATGAAGATGTTCTAGTTCCTTCGAGTATACAATCTGGGATTTATAATTTTGAAGAGTATGATGATTCTGATAACGAAGTAGAAGAAGAAGTGTTTAGAATTGAGGGAGCTGAGAAAGAAACTGATGAGTCAGAGTAGAATGTATTTGAATTATCTGAGGAGTCTGTGATAGCTGAAAAGTTAATTGATGAAGAGGAGCTGGTTGAGGAGATCTTAAGAGATGATTTGCCAACACCAATGGTTGAAATGCCTGCGGTTACGGGACTGTGAAGGAAGAATATGATCCATTTCCAGTGAGTGGTGTGGTGCCTGAATCACTCCAAGGATTGACAGAAGTTGACTTAATGGACAAGTTCTTTCAAAGTTACGTCTTGGCAGATGAATCAGAAAGACAACATCACTTAAGATTTGCTATTCAAGAAGTTATACAGAAAGAGATAAATGATATGCTGAGTTTGTTGAATGAAGATGAAATAAGAAAAAGGAAGGCTTCCATTTTTGGAAGACCATTTGGAGAAAAAGATTTTTTGCAAGAGATATACGTCGTGTTCATTTTTAAAGTTGTTTAGAGTGATCGAGCCCAACATGCCAAATCTTGTTAACTACGCTCATTTCCTTCAGAACAAAACACACCAATACAAGACATCAGAAGTGAACACATAATTGCTGAGCTGATAAGAATTGAAAAAGATCGATTTGTCAATGTCTTTTATCCTACTTTCACAGTGACAAGAGCTAATGGAAAGACTTATGTGTTCAGTGAAGCTGCTCTGTTTAAAATTAATTTGGTTGATGTTGGAGACCTTTTTGATGAATTATGCCACAATAAGAGAGAAGAAAACTGCCGATTTGCACTTAAAGCTGTATTCCATTTCATGCACACTAAGCTGGTTTTAATGTCAATTCAAGAACTACAGATTGGGGTTGAGAGAGGGATGAGAAGAATAAATGTTACTACGCCAAAAAAGATTTACCAAAAATATGAAAAGGATGAAAGAATATCAAGTGGTTCTTGCCAAGCTTCCAGTGGTTATATACAAAGACAAGAATCAAAAGAAGAGAGCCATGCGGATGATACAGCTACATAAGTATTGTGATGGTACTCTTCAGAAGGTTATGATGGCTCTGAAAGGGAAACTTGATTATGATGTAAAGTGACAATTGAAAAGTGGAGGCATGAGTCAAGGTGATAGAAGAATGGTTGTAGGTTGTGTGGCGGGATTGAGTCTAGACTGAGTAGCGAAGAAGCACTAGAAGGTTTAAGATGAAGCTGGGCCTCAAAGATTAAAGACTGATTACTATTCATAAAAGGGAAAGATTGTTGGAATTAACTTTTGTTTATAAATGTAAAAGTCTAGGGTCCGTTTTGTATTTTCTCAATACTTTGTGTGTGTATATAAATAAAAGTACGGCTACTGTAGCAAAATAACTTTGGACTGATCATTCTATTTGTACGGATAGAGCTACCTAGGCTTCAGTGCATTCCATTCCAAGAACCCGTATTGTATTCTTTTCTCTGGAATCGAAGCATTCGGTTAGTTGGGTTCTTGATTGTTGTTATTATTTGTTTGATTGTTAATTGTTGTTATTGATTCTGAAACATCAAGCATCACCAGCTATTAAATAACCTGCTGCTTGGCCAATTGAAGCTGATTTCTCCTTAGAGGGATATGAAGATTTCTCTCCCTTAGACATTGTCTTTGAGGCATATTTCTTCTTCCCCCTTGAAGGAGATGACACAGAGCCTTCAACACCAGTGCTACCTAAGGAATGAATCCAACAGGCTTGGCAACAGCAGGTTTGGTAACATGCCTAGAACCAACCAGGCTATGCACTAAGAAAGCCAGATTGTCATTGACCTCAGCTAACTGGGCAAGAAAGGTTTCAAGAGAGGAAAATTGAGAAGTAGTAGAGGCTGAAAGAGAAGATATAGTAGCCCTGTCTGTGTTAGTAAACATCAGACTTTTAAGCTGTGCAAGAGTTAGTTCAATGGATTTCTGCACATCCTCGAAGCCCGTGGCCACAATGTTTGATAGAGATACCACTAAGGTTGTAGAGAGGGGGTTGAAAAGAATAACTTGAATGCATAAAGAAATCATGCAAGCCGTGCAGATACAGAGTCTGCAATAGTAAAAGGGATGTTAGTCATAGAATTTTCTAAAGAACTAACCTTGTTAGACAGCATAGTAAGTTGTTTTCCTTCAAGGAAAGGTCTTTCGATGAGGGAGGTGTATGAGTGGATTGTTTTGATTGAGTGGATGAAGATAAAGGTGATGATGGAGGCGTGGCAGGTTCACTTCGTGATGATAGAGGCACATTGGGAAAAAGTTTCATAGCCTATGCAAGTGTCAAGTGACCCAGCTTAGTGGGATCAAGGATACCTTCAGTAGTGGCTAAACCTACTTCATGAGGTGAGGTGACCGGGGGTGATTGCCTTTCAGTTGCCACTGGGAATATGATACCTTCATCAAGGGCATGGGTGGTTCCCTTAGTAGTGCCTTGGTTTTGAGACACATCTTCATAGGGAAAGGTTGTGTGCATTTCAACATCAACAGTGGTGAAAACTGGTGATGGAATTTGCACTTAGTGAAAAACTTCACCTAAAGGTTTTTTTGGTACCCTGAGCATCATCAGCTTGGGATTTTGGTCCTTCAGCAGCAGTTGGGAATGGAACAGTTGCATCACGAAGAGCAGAAGACGAAGGCTGATCAGTTGTTTGGCTTGTACCAACTGTTTTGACACCTTGTACAGACTCAGGTGGTGAAGGAGAAATATGAGAGGGTGACAGTGTGGACTCAGTGGGGAGTGGAGAGGTCTCCTGTCTTTCAATATCCCCAACCTATTGAGAGGAATGGATAGTTGATGGGGCTATACCCATTTGTACAACTGGTTCCTATTGGGTGGAACCAGAGGGCTTAGGCTGACTCTGGGTTGACTCAGGCTCGAGTGAAGCAGTCTCCATAGAGGATGCACCTTCTCCCAAAATCGGAGAAGGAGACGCAACAGGGGTTGCTTCTTTTTCAACTGACTCCTATTAAGAGGGGTCAGAGGGACTTTGATGAGTAGGAATGCTAGTGATTTTCTTTCTGGCTAAGGATTTTCTCCTTTGCCTGGAGTACATGGTTGGAGAGGATGGAGAAGTAGGAAGTTGTTGTGTTTGGACTGGTGAGGAGACTGGGCTAGAAACAGGTGGTGGAGCCTGTTCCATAGTCTCAGTGGGCAGGGAACCACTAGCCACAAAGGCTTCTAGTTCAACAGATGAACCTGGGTGACCATCCTTCTCCCCCTCAGTCAATGAGGTTGAAGGTGCAGACTTTGCTGTTTTGGCCTTCTTGGTGACAGGCCAAGCTTCACTAGACTTTAAGGCAGATTTTTCCTTTTTTGTCCGTGATTTGGATTTTCCTGTGGGAGCATGAATTGGATTCACCTCCTGAGTAGAAGGTCCTTCCACTAAACCAAGTAACATCCTTACTAGAGTTGAGAGAGGAGGATCATCAGTAGAGACAGGAGCATGAAATACCTTGTTTCCAATGACAGGAAACATCATAGACTTGAGGAATGGTTGGGAGTTGTAGAGATGATCACCAAAAAATTGCTTGAATATAAGGCTTAGAAATCTGGGATATCTTACAGCAGGGGGACGTTGTTCTTGTTCCACAATGGCCCTTAGATTTTAGATTATCCATTTAGCCATATTCAAAGTGGTCCCATCAACAAACTGCAGTGCTATTCGGACTTCATCACGGCTAAGCTGATCAATGGAACCAACCTTACAGCTTAGACTCATCACTACAGAGGCAAAGAGAAAAATGTAAGTTGGTGCAAGCTCCTTTCTGAATAGAGTAGCACCCACCCTTCGTGCTGATACACCATCACAGTGTAGCAGATTTGCCATTTGTTCATTCTCAAACTGTGGTTTATCATACTTTTCCACAACAGGGAGATGAAGCACCTTCTGAAGAAGAGCAGCAGTTATCTGAACATTTTGAGTGTCATTGGGAATAGTCCCCCTAATGGCTTTGGTAGCAGGGTGATAAGAACAGGTACACTAAAACTCATAGACCATTTCCTGCATCATAACACCAGGGTTGGCTATCATGGCGTAGTTTAGAGCGTGAGCCTTCAGGAATTCAACCATCTGTTCATAGCCTTTCCCGACATAGTTTTTGGGAATGGTTAGGTTAGCCACATAGCTTGTGGGTTTGATGGTTAACATGGTGGTGACTGATCAGTGTTTGACAACATCATCACCAACGAATGCAGCAACAAAGGGGTATTGGAGACCATTTTTGGAGTAGATGAGGATGCATGATGTTTGGACACAAAGTCTTTTGCAAGTTTCTAGGGTTTTGAAGATGGTATAGATGCAGTAAGGAAGAAGAAGATGATGAGACAGTGATATTGGGTATTTATAGGATTTGAATGTGAGATAGTGGGAGAGAGAAAAAATTGGGCGGTTGATTTGAAATATGATGACTAACAGAAAATGGAATGGGTACCACGTCAGCACGTTTGTCAGACCAACTTGACCTTTTTCTCCACTTAAACATGTAACACACATTATCCGCAGGTAATCAAGATAAACAAATACATAACTTATGTAACTTAAATGTGAAGTAATGTTAATTAAAAGCTAATGATCAATGCTGTTGTTCAAACTGTGATGAAAGTGTTTCATCCAAATCTGATCATTTCGTTACCTGTCTGTGAAACCTATGCAGTTATAGGGGAACAGGTTTCAATGTGCAACCTGTTCAATAACTAAATAGAGTGCAAGACTTTGCCTTGTATGACAGAATACAGAGTGAGTAGGTTTTAGGTTTAGACAACCGAACTGGTTTGAAAGAAATACTTAGTTTTGAAAAATTTGTTATTTTGTCAAACCTGTTACTTTGTCAAACCTGTTCAAACCTTAACAAACTGACTAAGTACAGAGCCAGTGAGACCTGTTCTATCAAAGCTGTTTAGAAAGATTTTACCTGGTTTGATTAAGTGGCCCTAGAACATCAATGACACTTAGTCACTTTTATTTAACATTCTTAGCTTGCACACAAGGGAGTTAAACCTATTTTCATCAAGAGGTTTGGTGAAAATATCTGCAAGTTGTTCTTCTGTGGGAACAGTTGTTACCTCCACATTACCTTTTTGGATGTAATCTCTGATGAAGTGATGCCTGATCTCTATATGCCTTTTCTGAAGTGGAAGACAAGGTTGTTGGAGATGGATATGACATTTGTATTATCACACAGATGAGGAATTTTCCTATATACAAGGCCATAATATTCAAGCTGATGTTGCATCTATAGAATCTGTCCACAGCAGCTACCAACAATAATATATTCAGCTTCAGTAGTAGAAGTGGAAACTGAATATTGCTTATTGCTGCAACAAATGATCAACTTTCCACCAAGGAGTTGACATCCACCTGTTGTACTCTTTCTCTCTAGCCTGCAACCTACAAAATCAGAATATGTATAGTCAATTAGATCAAGGCTGGAGTGTATGGGATACCAAAGACCCAAACCTGGTGTACCCTTTAGGTATCTAAAGATTATTTCACAGCAGCTAGATGTGAATCAATTAGATCAGCTTGGAACCTAGCACATAGAGAGGTAGTAAACATTATATTTGGTCTACTAGCAGTTAGATATAGCAAGCTCCCAATCATACCTCTAAAAGCTATTACAGAAACAACTTTGCCACAGGTATCAGCATCCAATTTAACATTGGTTGCCATTGAAGTTTTGATGGGAGAACATTGATCAAATTTTAAACTTTTTCAAGAGATATAATGTATACTTT
This sequence comes from Centrapalus pauciflorus, assembly GCA_020465985.1. Taxonomy (NCBI): domain Eukaryota; kingdom Viridiplantae; phylum Streptophyta; class Magnoliopsida; order Asterales; family Asteraceae; genus Centrapalus; species Centrapalus pauciflorus. Next base: position 13,191 of record JAANYP010000404.1, read on the forward strand.
CTTTGATTTATGAAAAGTCCATTTAAGGTTTGTTTAACCAGTAATCCTAGAAAGAAAGTAAGTTCACCCATCATGCTCATTTCATACTTAGATTTCATGAGCAGTGAAAAGTTCTTGCATAACTGTTCATTAGTAGAGTCAAATATAATGTCATCCACGTAAATTTGAACAAGCATAATATCATATTTCATTTTCTTTATGTACAATGTATTATCCACTTTACCTCTGAAATATCCATTGCTCATAAGGAAATCAGTAAGAGTATCATACCAGGCTCTTGAGGCTTATTTCAGACCATAGAGTGCTTTGTCCAACTTATAGACAAAGCTGGGATGATTTTCATTTTCAAAACTTGGTGGCTGCATAACAAATACCTATTCTTGCAGCTTACCATTCAAAAATGCACTTGAGGGTCACACCAATGAGCTGATTTCATAAAACATTTGAGGGTCACACCAATGAGCACAACTGAGCATATGCAATCAAACTACTGAATAAATAATATTGGATATTGTTTATTACACGAAATGATCATTGAGATTAAAATAATGGATGATAAATTATATCTCAAAGTATGGGGATTAAAAGTGCAATATTGGATATTGTAGTGATTTAATTGTCATTGGATGATAATTAAATAATTATCAAGTCTTTTATTTATTATTGGATATTACATATAAGATTGATTTATTTGAATAAGAATTATCATCTATTATTAGATAATCAGATTGATTATTATAAACAAATAAATAGAGATAATTATAAATAATTATCTACTCATTTATATATTATTAGATAATATATAATAGTTAAATATTATTTAATAGATATATAATTATAGAGATAATTATATAAGGTTTAAATAATAAAGATAATTATTAAGATATATATATATATATATATATATATATATATATATATATATATATATATATATATATATATATATATATATATATATATATTATATTAGTATGTTTTATTCAAGCAGACTTGCATGCATGAAAAACACTTCAATGCACGATCTGGAATTTCTCACTCTTAATTATCTCACAATCCCTAGAAGCTTCCTTTTTTACTCACACTGAGAAATCTTAGTGATGCTTCCTCATTGGACAAAAAGATAGTGTGATCTCTTTCCAAAAGGACAAAACATCTTTTCTGCACATTCTAATAAAGCAGACTTGTCTTCATGTGGGAGAATCTTTGTCTTTTTCTTTTTGTCTCTGTTGCATAGGCCTTTAACTAAAAGAGGAATGTCAACTTTGAATCTTTCATCTTTTATTAAGGCGATTTTGATATAAGAAATTGTCTGTCACCCATTTCCAATATCCCTTTGTCTTCATGTAACAGAGCGGCGTAGGCAGCTTTTGCATCTTCTGTTTTTCCATTTTGTCTTTGACTTTATAACTGATCTTGTAGTCTAAACCAATACATGAGGACATGAAAACACATTCCATAAAGTTTTTAGCCTGTTCACAAAAAACATAACACTTAGAATTTGTCCAAGCTACTCAGCAGAATAGAGCAGCTTAGACAGTTTATGTCCAGCCTGTTCAACAGAACGAACAACTTGGGCAATCTGTCTTAGTTGCAACGAATGAAACATGGTAAACAGCTTTGACTTATATTGCAAATCACTTTTCAAGTTTCAATAAGGCATTAATAGACCTTAAATTATACCTTTAAGTGCATCAAACAGGTTTGATTAAAAATCTCCCCCTAAGATGTAGAGCAGGTTTGACTGAGGCCTTTTTGTGCCTAATAATCTCCCCATATTGCAATATGGAGGAGTATGCGTGGATTCTTTGGATTGAATGGATGGTGAAGAATGAGAGTGAGATGAGGTGGGTGTTTGAGGATGTGTGGGAGAAGGTAGGGATACTTTAGAACGAATTTGCATAGCCTGGGCATAGGTGAGATCGCCCAGCTTTGAAGGGTCAATAGATCCTTCAGCAGTGGCTATTTCTGCAACATGAGGAAAGGGGGGGAGGAGTTTGTGGCCTTTCAGATGCTGCTTGTGTTGCAACACCTTCATCAAGACCTGGGGTGGTTCCTTCAGCAGTACCTTGGTTTATAGGTACCTCATCATGGGGAGTTGGGATGTGCATTTCAACATCACCAGTGGTGAAACCTGCTGACGGAGTTTGCATTTGAGGGGCAGCTTTAGCAGAGGGATGGTCCATTCCCTGTGGTTCATCAGCTTGAGGAGAGGGTCCTTCAACAGCTATTGGGTGTACAACAGCTGCATCACCAGGAGCAGAAGTTTGAGGCTAAACTGCTGGATGATCTATTCCAGCAGCTTTGGCACCTCGTGCAGACTCAGATGGTGTAGAAGTTTGAGGTGGAGACTGTGTGGAGTGGAGTAAACTCCTGTTATTCAATATCCTCAGCCTGTTGGGAGGCTGGGATATTTGATGTGGTAGTCTCTTTATGTACAAATGGTTCTTTTTGGGAGGAACCAGAGGGTCTAGGCTGACTCTGGGTTGACTCAGGTTGGAGTGAAGCCTTCTCCAAAGATGTTAAACCTTCTCCCAAAATAGGAGAGGCAGTAAGGGTTGCTTCTTTTTCAACTGACTCCTGTTGAGAGAGACCAGAGGAGCTAGTTTGGGTAGATGGTTTCTTCCTAGCTAAGGACTTTGTCCTTGAATATTGTGACATTGTGGGGGATTGAGGAGAAGTAGTAGGAAGTTCTGTGTGGACTGGTGATGAGATTGGATCAAGAACAGGGGGGTTAACCTGTTCCATGGTCTCAAGTGCCACAGAGGCACCAGCCACACAGGCTTCAGGTTCAACAAATGAACCAATGTGAGAAGTCTGCTCCCCCTCAGCCACTAAGGCTGATGAGGCAGACTTTGACTTAACTGTTTTAGCCTTCTTGAATACAGGCTCAGCTTCAGTCGATTTCAGGCCTCTCTTAAAAATCTTAGGCCTAGATTTGGATTTTCCTTTGGGAGCAACCACCGAATCCACCCTCACAGTAGAGAGTCCTTTCACCATGCCAAGTAACCTCCTAATTGGTGTAGAGAGAGGAGGTTCATTGGGAAGAACTGGAGTGTAGAAAACTCTATTCCCAATTACTAGGAATGCAGCAGTAAGTAATAGGGGCTGAGAGTTGTAGAGATGCTCACCACAAACATGCCTATATATGAGGCTCAGAAAACTTGGATATCTGACAGCAGTTGGGCGTGTTTCCTGCTGTACCAGGTTCCTCAAATTCACAAAAATCCATCGAGCCATGTTCAGTGTAGTCTCACCAACAAGTTAAAGGACTATTGGGATTTCATCACGGCTAAGCTGGTCAAAACAACCAACATTACTGCTGAAGCACATCACCACCGAGGCAAATAAGAAGCTGTAGGTTGGTGATAGATCCCTTTTGAACAGAGTGGCTCCAACTTTGGGTTCTGCTACACCACAGAAGCGTAGCAGATTTACCATCTGATCATTCTTAGGCTGTGGCTGGTCATATGTTTCAGCCACAGGAAGATGAAGGACTTCCCTGATGAGATCAGCAGTTATCTGAATAGTCTGAGTCCCGTTGAGAATGGTACCCCTGATGATTTTGGTCGCTGGATCATAAGCACACTAGGAGATATACCAACTCCTGGTACAGGACACTAGGAGATGCAGTCATAGCATAGTGTAGGGGGTGAAACTTCAGAAACTACACATGTTTTCATAACCTTTCCTCACGTAGTTTTTGGGAATGGTTAGATTTGCAATATAGTTAGGTCAGCATCGTGGTAATAGAGGGGTGTTTCTCAACATCCTTACCAAAGAATACTGGAAGCAAAGGGTTGTTTTGGTGAGCCATTTTTAGAGTAGTGGAAATACGAGTACTGGACACCTAGTCGATTTAGGGTTCTTTGGGAAGTAATGGTAGCAGTAGAGGAAGAAGAAGATGAAACAGTAGTGGGGGTATTTATAGGATTTGAATGTGAGTGGGTAGAAGAGAGAAAGGTTTGGGTGGTTGATTTGAAATTTTCTTTAACGGAAAACGGAACGGTTGTCCATGTCAGAATGTCAGACCACTTGAACCTTTTTAGTCACAAACACACGTTAACACACATTATCCATAGGTAATTAAGTTAAATAAATACAGAAATTAAGTAACTTAATTTTGAAGAAAGGTAATTAAAACTGACGATCTAAGCTGTTGTTCAAACCTGTGATGAGCAGGTTTCATCACATGCTGTTCATTCAACCTGTGTAGCTATGTAAGAACATGTTATGTTCAATAGCTGATCACGTTACAAGACAATGTCTTGTATGACAGATTGAGAGAGTGAGCAGGTTGGAGGTTTGTTCAACAGAACAGGTTTGAAGTGAAAACTGATTTGTCAAACCTGTTATACGCCCAAGCTGTCCAAGCTTTCAGAAATTGGCTAAGTGTAGAACATGCATAGCCTGTTCTATCTAAGCTGTTCTGAGAAACTTGAGCAGTTTGAGACATATGATGTCTTAGAGCATAAATGAAACTTAGTCACTTTTATTAAACATGCCCAGCTTGCTTACAAGATAATTAAACCTGTTTTCATCAAGAGGCTTGGTGAAAATGTCTGCAAGCTGTTAATCTGTGGAAATAAAACTTACCTCCACATTACCTTTCTGGATGTGATCCCTGATGAAATGATGTCTGACTTCTATATGCTTTGTTCTGGAATGAAATACTAGATTGTTGGACATAGCTATGGCACTTGTATTATCACACAGAATAGGAGTCTTCCTATATACAAGCCCATAGTCTTCAAGCTGATGTTGCATCCATAGAATCTGCTCACAGCAGCTTCCAGCAGCAATATACTCAGCTTCAGCAGTTGAAGTAGAAACTGAGTTCTGCTTCTTACTACACCAACTGATCAACTTACCACCAAGGAGTTGACATCCACCAGTTGTGCTTTTCCTATCTAGCCTACAGCCTGCAAAATCAGAATCTGTGATTCCTTAGGATCAGCTTGAAACCTAGCACATAAACAGGTAGCAAACATAATATCTGGTCTACTAGCAGTTAAATATAGCTAGCTCCCAATCATGCCTCTGTAAGCTGTTACTCAAACAGCTTTGCCACTGGCATCAGCATCCAACTTTACATTGGTTGCCATTGGGGTTTTGATAGGAGAACTATCATCAAATTTAAACTTTTTCAAATGATCTAAAGTGTACTTTCTTTGATTTATGAAAATTCCATTTAAGGTTTTTTTAACCTGTAATCCTAGAAAGAAAGTAAGTTCACCCATCATACTCATTTCATATTTTGATTTCATGAGTAGTGAAAAATTCTTGCATAACTTCTCATTAGTAGAACCAAATATTATGTCATCCACATAAATTTGAACAAGCATAATATTAGACTTCACCTTTTTTATGAATAATGTGGTATCCATTTTACCTCTAAATTTAACCGTTGCTCATATGGAAATCAGTTAGAGTGTCATACCAGGCTCTAGGGGCTTGTTTTAGACCATAGAGTGCTTTGTCCAACTTATAGACAAAACCTGGGTGATGTTCATTTTCAAAACTTGGAGGCTACTTGACATAAACACTTCTTCTTCAGCTTCCCATTCAAAAATGCACTCTTTACTTCCATTTGAAATAGCTTCATACTCTTGTGGTCAACATAGGCTAGAAACAAACTAATTGCTTCTAACCTGGGCACTGGAGCAAATGTTTCATCATAGTCAACGCGTTCGTCTTGTCTGTAGCCTTGAGCAACCAGTCTTGCCTCATTTCTTAGAACATGACCTTTCTCATCCATTTTATTCCTGAAAACCCATTTAGTGCCAATTATTGTTTTACCTTTAGGAGCAAGGACCAGCTTCCATACTTTGTTCCTCTCAAACTGATTGAGCTCTTCTTACATGGCAGTGATCCAATTGGCATCTTTTAGTGCTTCATCCACTTTCTTAGGCTCCATCAGGGACACAAATCTAGAAAACATACAAAAGTTTCCTAAGCTGTCCCATCTTGTTTGTACCCCTTTCTTGATGTCACCAATTATTAGATCATTGGGGTGACACCTGATCAACTTAGGATAATGCCTCATCTTCAACAGGTCCTGTTGAACAGCTTTCAAGATTTTCAGACACACGGTTATATTGAGTCTGTTCACTTGTTGAACATGACTCTCCATTGTTGAACATAACAGCAGAGGATCCAAGAAAATCAGCATTGATTGGTTCAGGACACGGTGTAGTAATTATCTCAGTACACTTATTCACTCAGGGTGTATCAACATAGTCATCATCATGTCCATTGTGGTTAGCAGGTTCCACTCTGGGTGTAGTGGAAGCTTTTGAGTCCTTTTCTTCATTAATGGAATGCATGAGATCATCAAAGCTGAACTCTCCTGAAACTGATTCAGGAACAGCTTTGGTGGAAGCACTCCTGGACACTTTAAAGGTGACATTGATAGATTCATCTATCACCTTTCTTTTGTAGTTGTATACTCTGTAGGCTTTGGAGATAGTAGAATATCCTACAAACACACCTACATCAGCTTTGGGTTCAAATTTTACCAGCTGGTCCCTCTGATTCAGATTGAAGCAGGGACATCCAAACATATGGAAATAGCTAATATTTGGCCTTCTCCCTTTGATTAACTCATAGGGAGTCTTGTTGAACCTTTTCACCACCAAGGATCTGTTTTGGGTGAAGCAGGCAGTGTTAACAGCTTCAGTCCAGAATAATGAAGGTAAACCTGATGCACACAGCATGGTTCTAGCAGCTTCAGTGAGACTTATGTTTCTCCTTTCAGCAACTCCATTTTGTTGTGGAGTTCTTACATACTATTTCCGAATTCAGTACCATGATCACTTCTAAGCTGCTTAACTTGAGTAGAGTTCAGCATCTCCATCTTTTTTATAAACCCAATGATTTCTCTAGCTGCTTCTCCTTTGTTCTTCAGAAAGATCACCCATGTAAACCTGGAGAACTCATCAACCATTACTAGAGTGTATCTTCTACCTCCTAGACTTAGGACACTGACTGGTCCAAACAGGTCCATGTGGATTAAGAAGAGAGGAGTATCAATAGAGAAATTATGCTTAGATTTAAAAGATGTTTTTCTCTGCTTGCCTTTCTCACAAGCTGTGCAGAGTTTATCCTTAACAAAGGGTATAAAAGGCAAACCTGTTACCAACTCTTTCTTACAGAGTTGTTGATATTCTTGAAGTTCAGGTGTGATAGCCTTTTGTTCCATAACCAGTTCAGGTCTGCATTGCTTCTGGAGATAAAGTAGGTTTCAGTTGTGGGATCAGCAGATTTCATGTCCACAACATATACACCTTTCTTCCTTTGTGCACACAGCACAACTTTGCATTGGGAATCTAATATGTAACCCAAGTGCTCAACAAAGTTAATCTTATAGCCAGCATCATACAGTTGACTTATGCTAACAAGATTATGTTTCAGCCCAGACACATAGACTACTCTTTTGAATACAGCATCACCAGCTTGAAGAGTTCCATATCCTTCTGTGGATCCCTGAACATTGTCACCAGAGGTGACTTTTGTCCCTTTTTCAGGCTTGAGATCACTCAGCAGATCCTTGCAACCTGTCATGTGGCCTGGGCAGCCACTGTACAAGTACCAAACCTGGAATGGTTGATTGACCTACAAAGTGTGATTGGAAAATATTAGTTATTTTTAGGGGAACTCATCATAGGGATGAGTTCTCCTACTTCATCAACATTTGTTGATGGACCAGTAATATCAACACTAATATTTCCTATTTGAATTGTATCAGATTGGATACTATCCTCATTGACCATGTTACTTTCAACATTGCTGGTTTTTGCAATGTTGGAACTAGTAGAGTCAACAGGCCTCATGTCCTCAATTTTAGGACAGTCTTTGGCCATGTGTGTCTTCTTCCCACATTTATAACATTTTCTCTTTTTGGAAGAAGTACTTCCAGAAACACATTATGAATCATTTTTGTTGATCTTTCAGCAGGTTTAGCAAATTTATTACTGTTTTTAGAAGAATCAACACTTTGAGTGGAAGGCACAATGACAACCGCTTTACCTGTATCCTCTTTCCTCTTTTTAGGAGGACAATAGTATCAAATACAGGATGTTTGATTGGCCTTTGACCTTCCACAGGTTTGGAAAACTTATTTCCAAATTTCTCAGGTTGAGCAATGGCTTTGCCTTTGCTCTTACTGAGATGTGATGGATGTTGCCTATCAACATAATCACTGCATTTGGTTTTGAAAGACTTACCTTCATTTAAAACCAATTTTCCACTATGATTTAAAACTTATTTGAAATCACAACAGATTTACTTTCAACATGAGACTTACCCCTGTTGAAAGCATGCTGCTTACCTTTTCAAAACTTTTTCTCAAAATGATCAGCATCAAAGGGATTAGCAAGTCTCTTACCATCAGCTTTAGACCCAGAGCCTGTCTTGTGAACAGGTTTAGTGTCCAAAGCTGCAGCTTGAGCTTGTTTCCCTTCTTTGGCTTGTGTGAACCAACTGAGCACTTAGCATACTGGTTTGATGGAGAACACATTCCATCATCACTTTTTGGAGCTTTTTCACATAAGCTGTCAGTTTTCTGAGGCCTGACAAACCTATTTGTTGAGATTAACTTACCATTTACTTTCTGAATGAAGGTACTTGGAAGCTCACCAAGAGTGGATAAGTCTTTTTCCAGATTATTTATCTAAAAAATTGAAGCTACTTTGTCAAGATCCCCTCCAACATAGGCTTGGATTTGAGTAGGGATCTGTTGACTAATACAATGATTGACTTTTTGTGCAGATTGGCAGCAAGAGTCAACAATCTTTTGAAGCATGGCATGTTTTGTGTCTATTTCTATTTTTTCTTCTAATAAAATGGAATTAATGTGTTTTAATTCATCAAGTTCAGTTTCCAACTTATGGATGCTGTCCAGTTTACTAGTTTTTATTTCAAGATCAGTTTTCGGCTTGGAGATTTCAGACAACAAAACATTATGCTTCTCAATAGCAGCTTTTAGATTAACAAGTAGATACTCAAACAAGCCGAGGTCAGGAAAAACGGTTGAAGATGAAACGAGAATTGATCCCCACGCTTGCAATCTTTAGGCTAGGATGGTTTACAAGCCTGTCCGGTGTTTGAAGTAAGTTCCATTGAAGTCTATGCCACAGGATGTACTCACAAACATGAAGTGGTGGTATGTAGAAAATGAAACGGCTGAAGCAATGATGGAGGATCTAGATGAGAAGACAATTTTGAAAGTATACGATCTGCTGCATCTAATTAACCTATCCAAGGATGACCTGAAAAAACTTCATGATCAGCCGATTTTCTTTTACGAAGGCGGGAGATCAGAAGCCAGGAAGTTCCAAAAGGTGGTAAGGGTTTGTATAGAGCAAGGATTATATGCAGGTAGTAGTTTGTATAGACATAGTACTTAGACAAAATATATATAGTTAGAAGCTATCGTCATGGGGGAGTCTGTTAGTGCATCCTGTGTGACGATAGCAGTCTAAGTATATATGATATTTTGTAATAGTCGAATTGTTCGTAATTGCGTATTAATACATGTTTGATATATGTTTGATATTGATATTGATTGTATATATGTTTGAACTTGGTTGTAATTGATGTTTTAAAATAACTTCAAACATAAGTTCAAAGGTAAGTTCAAACATAAGTTCAAGAACATGTTCAAAGACAAGTTCTAGAATAAGTTCAAAGGCCTAGATTCGAACTTATGGTGGACAAGTTCATGGGCTTGGGCATTCTCGAACTTGTACAGGGCTAGTTCGAATCCGAGGCCTATAATTAAGAGTTAATCAGTTTTGATTAACGATTTTTGCACATATTAACGTCCGAGCGATTACGAACTTGCAGAGAGATTTCGGTGTGTTCTTGGAGAGAATCACGTGTCGGGACGTTCGGTTTTACGTCTATCATCGTGTGTGTCTTCGTGTTTCGTGTGTGTGATCGGTCCGTCAAACCGCTAACGAGGATTCCGCACTCGTTGGACGGCATCGCGTCAAGATTGGATCCATAGGTAGGTGACCTTACAACAGGACTATAACTGCTTTGTAGCCAATGGTGAAACTGCTTCCTAGTGTGTGTGAGGGTCTTTAGATCTTTTAGTTTAGAAGTATCAGTTATCAATGGTTACTGACAGGGTGGAGCAGAGGTAAAATGTAAATGAGAGGGATGAAATGACAGGATATGGTGGTGCATCAGATCATACTTTTACTATAAAGCTGACTGAACATTTGTCACACCCTGCTACCTCGGTTGGCAGTGAGACGTGACGAGTGCGGAAGCGTAACCATAATTATAACGAACGACCACTATATGGACGTTTTCGAAATATTACATCATTAAAATTTAAAAAATGTAATAAGGTTTTACAGAATGAAAGGAATGAAGTTCGCGTAATACAGAGATTCTAATACATAATTAATGCGTCCAAAAATAATGCAGTCAAATCTCCGTTAGTTTCGAAATATGCATGCGACTCCATGAAATGCGGAAGCTTGAAAAGTTGGTGTGTCCGAAGGCACACTTGCCTTAATTACCTGAAAATACATGCTAAAATACGTCAACAAAATTGTTGGTGAGTTCATAGGTTTACACGAAAAGACCAGTTGTATGGACATTATCAGATGCGTTTGAATTTATAAAATCATAAATTCCATGAGATGTATTACATAAACCATCATGTCACCGAAACTTAATTAGAATGAGTTTGCCCCGAGCAGTATTCCCATACGTAATACCGTGAGTTGAATATATATGCACCCGCCGTTAGCTAAACCACTAACCCGAGTGGGGGACATGACTCCCAATAGATCTATCCACAATATATTCGCGCTTGCAAACAAATGCAACTAACGATTTCATGATATAAGGGCGGAAATCACATATGTAATACATAATAGAATCGAGAAGTTTTTGTGTCCATATAAAAACGAAGTATGTATATCATCCCAAAACGTAATAATGTAAAAAAAAATGGGACTATGAAGACTCACCTTGTTGATTTTTGATGATATTTTTGGATCTGAGTTGAACACTTGATTGTATAGTTGAGACTCGTCCTAATATTTTTACGAGTTCGGGTCAATATCATCATACTACGTGTTTGAATATTTTATGTACTTGGGGGTGATATATAAATAATGTTGATAATGATTTGCAGTTATGTTCAAGTAATTTATTTAAAAATATAATTTACTGTATTAATTCCGATTTACAAAAATGATTTTAAGTAGTTTATTTCCAAGGACATTTTAATGCATGCATGCATACGTATGTACATATGTATTTATATATATACGAAAATTCATACATATATATACGAGCATGTGCATCATTATGAAAGGGTATTCATATATTTTGCATGGAAAATTTCACGAGTATTATGAAAACCGAGTTGTAAATAAAAAGTATTATATTTTAATTTTTCATGTTTTATAAATTTTTAAGGTGGGAAATAAAGTAAATAAGAAAAACTTACAAAAGTTGAGGAATGCTTGAATTTTGGCCGATTTGCTTTGAGAGAGTTTGTGAGTTGGTGTGTTTTTGTGAAATGGGTTTGTCTTCTATTTATAGAAGAAAAAGGGTTATTAAAAATAATGATAAACTAATTAAAATTTAGTGAAATGATGAAAAGAAAAGGTGTTTTCGGTTGAGTGTTGGACAAAATAAGTGTGGCCGATTTCATGATTGTATGTTGCATGGATTTTATTATTAAAATAATACAAAAGTACAAGCTAGTTGTCCTTTAAAGGACAACTTACTTTTTAGAGTGATAACTAGTATGTGTTTTCAAATTTTTATATCAATAAAAGTACAAAAGGCGTGCAAAAGAGGTGGCAGCATTTATTATTACTGCATATATATATATATATATATATATATATATATATATATATATATATATATATATATATATATATATATATATATATATATATATATATATATATATACGTACTTAGAAAATTTTTCTGGAATGTTAAACTCGATTCAAGTGTGAATCGAGTTTGTTGCAGTGTCAATCGAGTTTTATACATTATGCCCGAGTTTTATCACACTTTGATCGAGTTTTATCACACTTTGATCGAGTTTTATGCCTTTGTCATTCGAGTTTTATATAGCTATAGTCGAGTTTCATACAACATTGCCCGAGTTTCTTGCTTCTTTAATCGAGTTTCTTTGTTTAACTGTTCGAGTTTTATGTGGTTTTATTCGAGTTTTATGTTTCTTTGTTCGAGTTTCATCCCTTAGAAATCGAGATTTGTATCTTCATTGTTCGAGTTTTATACTGCCTCATCCGAGAAAATTATCTCTTTATTCGAGTTTCATCAAAGTGTTATTTGAGTTTAGATCTTTACTAATCGAGTTTCTGTAACACCCTCTAATCCCAACTAAAAGCCACGTCATTTACAATACACATGTGGCATTAACGCAATCACAATCCATATCCCAATGTCAAGGTTTACACAAACACTGATTAATTAAAACATTTTACGCACATTAACCATAATATCCAAAAGTCAACCCGACGTACAAGACCCGACCCGGACCCAAATATTCACATGCAACCCAGTATCATTTGTCCCCAAGTTTCTAGCAAAGTATCACGTACAGATAACAAAAGCACAATCTCCCGATCGCAGCAAGTCGAGCTCCTATCGTCGCTCAGGAGCTGGCGGTCCTATCTTCGGTCCCCCTGATACACACATCAGACTCGAATACGTAAGCTTCGCAGCTCGTGAGTACACAAGGGTTAGACACTGCACAGTACACATAATCACATATCGCATGTCACATGGTAACCCTACACTACACGGCATAACACGTGCCAGCGAGTCTCTACTCAGAGACCCTAGAGATCCAATACAGAAAGAGATACTCATCTCAATTGGGGATCCCTCCCCCCCTGGAGCCAAACCACGCCCGTGGAAGCTAACAGGAATAACGGCCGCATATATATATATGGGAACCCTTCACAGGGTCAAACAGAGCTACACAGCTCCCACGATACTCATCGCAATATATAGTAATGGATCTCAAATATAACATATAGTAAGAAAGAAAGATCATACCTGAGGGGCAACTCGCAGTGCCCAAACAATTCATATAATCACATATGAAATATTAACACAAAAGACTCGAAAGACAACGACTAGTCTTTGGAAAAAGTCTCGCGTACTCACCTGGATCACCCTGCACAATTTCCCTAACTGTCTGATCCGAACCCGGCCCGTAACAATCTCTGGGAATCCCTGTACACAAATTAATTCTCCCAGATTAATCTCGATTATCCCATAACTGTTAATATACCCAAATGAACCCCACAAAACAGCCCAACGGACCCCCAAAGCCCAAACCGACCCAAGCCCGCAGAAGCCCGATCGCGGCCGCACTGGCCCGCGCTCCCCAAGAACATCGCGGCCGCGCTTAGCGCGTCGCGGTCGCGCTCACGATACAGAACAGGTCCCCTGTTCGCTGTTTCAGTTCTGTCCAGGGGGTTTTAACCCCCAAACTCCGATTTCCAGCAACCAGAACTCACAAAAATGATACCAAAATACTTCTACAACATAGTTACACCAATTCCCAACATATCTCAATGTTTAATACACAAAATCAGATTCAAATGGAAGATTTACTCACCTTTAAACTCAAGAACACAAAGGAGGACTCTCAATTTGGTTTTCAACACTTTAGTTACTTGATTTAGGATCCAATTCAGGCTCCAGCAGCAAGAGAACCACACACACACCTTGCTTCACTATTTATATCATTAAATCCCATTTAATCTCGTGAATCCATAATTATAATTTATCCGCTAAAATTACATCCCGAATCCACGTAATTCCCCGTCCCGACACGTATAATCCACTATACGGGACGCAATTGGACCAACGCAATAATCACTATTATAATTAGTCAATAGGATAATTACACGTACCTGCTCGGGAGTCGGGGTGTTACAAATCCTCCCCCCTTACAAAGATTCCGTCCCGGAATCTAACTCTGACTCTGGAACAGAAAAGGGTAGCGACTCCGCATCTCAGATTCGGGCTCCCAAGTTGCGCTGGTACCCTTATGGTGTCTCCACTGAACGAGTACCAATGATATCTCTTTATTGCGCAACCTCTTCACCTTGCGATCAGTAATCATCTCTGGCTGCTCAGCATATCTCAACTGGTCATCCACTGATATCTCAGACAATGGCACATACTGATCCTCTTTCGCTAAACACTTTCTCAAATGGCTCACATGGAATGTATCATGAACACCGGCTAACTCTGGCGGCAATCTCAACCGGTAGGCCTGATCTCTGACCCTGGCAATTATCTCAAACGGCCCTATATACCTCGGACTCAACTTGCCCCGGTGCCTGAAACGAATAACACCCTTCCATGGAGACACTTTCAACAACACCTGATCCCCAACACGGAACTCAAGCTCGGAAGTACGGCGGTCAGCATAGCACTTCTGACGGCTCTGTGCAACTCGCATATGCTCCCGGATCACAGCTACTTTATCACTCGTCTCCTGAAGTAGCTCGGGCCCACTGATCGGTCGCTCACCGACCTCACCCCAACACACGGGGGTTAGACACTTACGGCCATATAATGCTTCGAACGGTGCCATCTTAATCGAGGCATGGTAGCTATTATTATAAGCAAACTCTACTAATGGGAGATGCACATCCCAGCTACCTCTGAAGTCTATGGCACATGCTCTCAACATGTCCTCAAGTGTCTGGTTGGTGCGCTCGGTCTGCCCATCTGTCTGAGGCCTGTAAGCTGTGCTCAGCTGAACCCGGGTACCCAGCTCTCTCTGGAAACTCTGCCAGAACCGCGAGGTGAATCGAGTATCGCGATCGGAAGTAATCGACTTCGGAATCCCATGCCGCGACACCACCTCATTAATATACAGCCGCGCTAGCTGATCCATCGTGATCGTACCCCGAACCGCAAGAAAGTGCGCACTCTTAGTCAACCGGTCCACTATGACCCAAATCATATCGTTCCCACGCACAGTACGAGGAAGTCTAACGATGAAATCCATCGTGATGTGGTACCACTTCCACTCGGGAATCTCCAGTGGTTGTAGACGGCCGTGCGGCTTCTGATGCTCACTTTTGACCCGCAAACACGTCATACACTGCTCGACGTAACGGCCCACATCCCTTTTCATACCCGGCCACCAGTAGAACTCTCGGAGATCTCGGTACATCTTGGTGCTCCCAGGGTGAATAGACAACCTCGACTTATGTGACTCATCAAGAATCAACTGTCGCAAGTTCCCAACTCTGGGAACCCAAACTCTGCCTCTCAGCGTATATATCGCTCGGTCATCCCTGACCAACGACTCTGTCTGCCCAACTAACCTTTCCCTCTTCACATTCTGCTCCCGCAGACCCTCTATCTGTGCCAATCTCAAACTGTCAATCAGGGTAGAGGTGATCTCGAGTCTCACAGCTCGGGAGGTAATCGTCTGAACGCACGCCTTACGACTCAAGGCGTCAGCAACTACGTTCGCCTTCCCAGGATGATACTGTATCTCACAGTCATAATCTTTCAGAAGCTCTAAACTGCGTCTCTGTCGCATGTTCAACTCCTTCTGACTGAAAAGATACTGAAGGCTCTTATGATCAGTATATACTACAAATTGGGACCCATATAAGTAATGCCGCCATATCTTTAACGCAAAGACTATGGCATCCAACTCAAGATCATGGACAGTATGATTCTCCTCATATGTCTTCAGCTGTCTCGAAGCGTAGGCAATCACCTTGCCCCGCTGCATCAACACACAACCCAGCCCTGTCCCTGATGCATCACAGTACACAGCGAAATCATTCGTACCCTCGGGCAAGGCTAACACCGGCGCCTGGCACAATCGAGCTCTCAACTCAGCAAAGGCAGTCTCCTGCTCGTCATTCCACTCGAATGGTACGCCCTGCCGTGTCAATCTCGTCAACGGCATGGCTATCCGCGAAAAATTCTGAATGAACCGTCTGTAGTAGCCTGCTAATCCCAGGAAACTACGAATCTCTGGCACGGTCTTAAGCTGCTCCCAACTCATCACAGCCTCGATCTTCGCAGGATCCACTTTGATGCCCTCGCTGCTCACAATATGGCCCAAGAACTGCACTTCTCGGAGCCAAAACACGCACTTCGAAAATTTCGCATAAAGTCTCTCTCTCTGCAGCACGCTTAGGACCTCCCTCAAGTGCTGCTCATGCTCCTCAGCGCTCCTCGAGTAGATCAATATGTCGTCTATGAACACGATCACAAATCGATCCAACATGGCTCTACACACCCTATTCATCAAATCCATGAAGGTTGCGGGTGCGTTAGTCAGTCCGAATGGCATGACTAGAAACTAAAGTGTCCATAGCGCGTCCTGAAGGCTGTCTTGGGCACATCCTCTTCCCTGACCTTCAGCTGATGATATCCAGATCGCAAATCAATCTTCGAGAAGAAGCTAGATCCCTGTAGCTGATCGAATAAATCGTCGATTCGCGGAAGTGGATATCTATTCTTCACTGTCACTTTATTTAACTCCCGATAATCGATACACATTCGCATGGTACCGTCTTTCTTCTTCACAAACAACACCGGTGCTCCCCACGGTGATGAGCTCGGACGGATAAATCCCCTATCCAGCAACTCCTGAAGCTGAGTCATCATCTCTCGCATCTCAGTGGGTGCCAGCCTGTAAGGCGTCTTCGCAATCGGCACCGCTCCAGGGATAAGGTCGATCCGGAACTCTACCTGGCGATCTGGCGGTAGCCCAGGTAGCTCATCTGGGAATACCTCAGGGTAGTCTCGCACTACAGGTACATCCCCTACCTTCGTCTTTTCCTTCTGGGCGTCAATCACATAAGCCAGGAAGGTCTCACAACCTTTGGTCACATATCTCTGAGCTCTAACCATCGAGATGATCCCAATCTCGCCCTTTCGCCTCTCCCCGTAAACTGTCACGACCTCGGTCTCAGAAATCGGTATCCTGATCATCTTCTTTGCACAAAGAATATCTGCCTGACGGGCTGTCATCCAGTCCATACCGACGATCACATCGAAACTACTGATCTCGATAGGCAGTAAATCGATCAAGAATCGGTGAGTATCGATCTCGAGTACACACTCTCGATACACACGGCTCACTAAGGCGGTACTGCCGTCTACCCTCTCGACAATCAATGGCACAGATAATACAGTAGGAACAACAGTAAAATAAGCACAGAAGGACACTGACACATAAGAGCGATCGGCTCCAGAATCAAATAAGACTCGCGCACGCAAGCCATTTAGAATATACGTACCCGTAACAACATCTGGAGCATCTCTGGCCTCCTCAGCTGTGGCCTGGAACACCCGGCCTCTGGCTCTCGGAGCTGCATCCCTGCGGGAGGTGGAAGAAGAAGGCTCGACTCTAGCACCGCTCGTGCTCGCTCCCGGTACTGCTGGTGCTGACTCTGGGCAGTCTCTCATACGATGGCCCGGCTTCCCACATCGGAAGCATAATGCCTCTGGGGCTGTGCAGGCTGTAGCTGTGTGGCCAAACTGACCACATCTAAAACACCGAAACTGATCACTGGCACACGGTCCGGCATGCCTGCGGTGGCATCTCGGACAATCTCGCTCTCCGGATAAACTGTCAGCTCTACTCCCCGACGCCCGGGACCCCTGCCCAACACTGCTCTGACTGGCCGCATGACTGCCTCTCTGGCCCTGTCCCCGGGATCTCTCATCCCGACCTCTATCTCTGCCTCTGTCCCTGCCTTGGTCCCTACGCGGACCTGAACTCTGCTCCTGATGACGGCCCTGCTCGGGCTGCTGCTCCCTCGGCTCTCGCCAGTAACTGGACTGCTCAGAAGTCCCCGTGCGCTGTCTCTGGGTGGGCGGCTGCTCCCGCTGCCTCTCGATCTCTCGCTCTCTCATGCGAGCTAACTCTAGCGCCCTGGCAAAAGATGACGTCTCCTGTAATCCCACGAACTCCCTGATGTCTGGTCTCAGGCCGTAGACAAAGGCATCGGCCTTGCGCCTCTCTGTATCCACATGCTGCGGCGCGAACTGGGAGTACTCATTGAAGCGATCCACTTACTGCTGCACGGACAGATCCCTCTGCTGTAAGTGGAGGAAACGGCGCTCCATCTCTCTCTGCTCATCACGGGGTGCATACTGAATTTCAAACATGTCCTTAAACTGAGCCCAGGACATCACATATGCACGAGAATCAGACATGGAAGACTCGATAGATCTCCACCACTGTGAGGCTCCACCCCTCAACTGATACGTGGCATACCCCACCATGTCTTTCGGGTCCACATGAGCAACCCGAAATGCAGACTCAATCTCGCGCTCCCACGCGAGTGCCATCCCTGGCTCACCCCCGCCTCTGAACTCTGGAGGATTCCCAGTCATGAAATCCTTAAATGAACCCCCTCGCTGAGATGTAGAGGAAGATGCACCTGCACCCGTGCCCGTATCCTGGCCACCCCCAGAACGTGGCCCCGTATCATGCCTCTGCTCTCTCTCCAGCTCTCTCCGCTGTCTATAGAACTCTGTAAGAACCCCAAACAACTCTGACTTGCGGATATACTCATCATCACCCGGCGGCTTACCCGCGCCAGAACCCTCTCCCTGGTCTGCCATACTGATCTGCACAAAACAAGGCAATTAAGCACAAAAGGTAAGTTTCCCAGCGTCATACACTAAGCCAGGATAATTAAATCCTCTAGTATCCGTCATCGGAATACTCCCAAGAATCTGAACACGGTCTAAGCTCAAGCATCCACTGATACTCAATACTAAAACCACAAGCTCTGATACCATACGTGTAACGCCCTCTAATCCCAACTAAAAGCCACGTCATTTACAATACACATGTGGCATTAACGCAATCACAATCCATATCCCAATGTCAAGGTTTACACAAACACTGATTAATTAAAACATTTTACGCACATTAACCATAATATCCAAAAGTCAACCCGACGTACAAGACCCGACCCGGACCCAAATATTCACATGCAACCCAGTATCATTTGTCCCCAAGTTTCTAGCAAAGTATCACGTACAGATAACAAAAGCACAATCTCCCGATCGCAGCAAGTCGAGCTCCTATCGTCGCTCAGGAGCTGGCGGTCCTATCTTCGGTCCCCCTGATACACACATCAGACTCGAATACGTAAGCTTCGCAGCTCGTGAGTACACAAGGGTTAGACACTGCACAGTACACATAATCACATATCGCATGTCACATGGTAACCCTACACTACACGGCATAACACGTGCCAGCGAGTCTCTACTCAGAGACCCTAGAGATCCAATACAGAAAGAGATACTCATCTCAATTGGGGATCCCTCCCCCCCCTGGAGCCAAACCACGCCCGTGGAAGCTAACAGGAATAACGGCCGCATATATATATATGGGAACCCTTCACAGGGTCAAACAGAGCTACACAGCTCCCACGATACTCATCGCAATATATAGTAATGGATCTCAAATATAACACATAGTAAGAAAGAAAGATCATACCTGAGGGGCAACTCGCAGTGCCCAAACAATTCATATAATCACATATGAAATATTAACACAAAAGACTCGAAAGACAACGACTAGTCTTTGGAAAAAGTCTCGCGTACTCACCTGGATCACCCTGCACAATTTCCCTAACTGTCTGATCCGAACCCGGCCCGTAACAATCTCTGGGAATCCCTGTACACAAATTAATTCTCCCAGATTAATCTCGATTATCCCATAACTGTTAATATACCCAAATGAACCCCACAAAACAGCCCAACGGACCCCCAAAGCCCAAACCGACCCAAGCCCGCAGAAGCCTGATCGCGGCCGCACTGGCCCGCGCTCCCCAAGAACATCGCGGCCGCGCTTAGCGCATCGCGGTCGCGCTCACGATACAGAACAGGTCCCCTGTTCGCTGTTTCAGTTCTGTCCAGGGGGTTTTAACCCCCAAACTCCGATTTCCAGCAACCAGAACTCACAAAAATGATACCAAAATACTTCTACAACATAGTTACACCAATTCCCAACATATCTCAATGTTTAATACACAAAATCAGATTCAAATGGAAGATTTACTCACCTTTAAACTCAAGAACACAAAGGAGGACTCTCAATTTGGTTTTCAACACTTTAGTTACTTGATTTAGGATCCAATTCAGGCTCCAGCAGCAAGAGAACCACACACACACCTTGCTTCACTATTTATATCATTAAATCCCATTTAATCTCGTGAATCCATAATTATAATTTATCCGCTAAAATTACATCCCGAATCCACGTAATTCCCCGTCCCGACACGTATAATCCACTATACGGGACGCAATTGGACCAACGCAATAATCACTATTATAATTAGTCAATAGGATAATTACACGTACCTGCTCGGGAGTCGGGGTGTTACAGTTTCATTATATCATTATTCGAGTTTATTACTTCTTTCATCGAGATTCATTCAACACCATTCGAGTTTATTGATTATATGATTCGAGATTCATATAATTTCATTCGGGTTTATTACTTCATTATTCGAGTTTTATATTAGTTTAATTTTTGAGTTTCATACCTTATTTTTAGGCCAGTTGTTACAGTCTCCCCCTGTTGAAGGAATTTCGTCCCGAAATTAGCTCGTGTTCTCCTCTGCTTGGACTTTTGAGAACAGCTGGGGGTACTTCTCTCGGAATTGATCTTCGCGTTCCCAAGTAAACTCAGGACCTCGCTTAGAGTTCGATCGGACCTTTATTATTGGAATTCGACTGTGCTTGAGTTTCTTGACTTCTCGGTCCATTATTTCCGCCGGTTGCTCAATGAAATTCAACTTATCGTCTATCTCCAGCTCGTCCATGGGTATCACGAGTGATTCATCCGCCAGACATTTCTTAAGATTGGATACGTGGAAGGTATTATGAACGTTACTAAGCTCTGGGGGTAGATCGAGTCGGTAAGCTACCGGGCCAATTCTTCTGGTGATTTTGAATGGTCCGATATAACGAGGATTGAGTTTTCCTCGTTTTCCAAAACGGATTACGCCTTTCCAAGTCGAGACTTTCAGCATCACTTGATCTCCCTCTTGGAATTCCAAATCCTTCCGTCGGATGTCTGCATAACTCTTCTGTCGATCCCGCGCAATCTTCAATCGGTTCCGAATCTGGGCTATCTTCTCTGTAGTTTCTTGGATGATCTCAGGTCCAGTAATCTGACTATCCCCTACTTCGGCCAAACAAAGAGGTCAGCGACACTTTCGTCCATAGAGTGCCTCGAATGGGGCGGTCTTAATGCTCGAGTGATAACTGTTGTTATAAGAAAACTCAACTAATGGAAGGTGTCTGTCCCAACTTTTTCCAAAGTCGATGACACATGCCCTTAGCATATCTTCCAATGTTTGAATCGTTCTTTCACTCTGACCGTCCGATTGCGGGTGATAGGTTGTACTCATATCCAGACGCGTTCCTAGTGCTTCTTGCAATGATTGCCAGAACCTTGACGTAAATCGGCTTTCTCTGTCTGATATAATGGATACTGGCACCCCATGCCTTGAGACGACCTCCTTAAGATAGGTTCGTGTTAACTTATCCATCTTGTCAGTCTCCTTGATTGGCAGGAAGTGTGCGGTCTTGGTCAGCCGATCCACGATCACCCAGATTGTGTCATAACCTCCAGAAGTCTTTGGCAACTTGGTGATAAAATCCATGGTGATATTTTCCCATTTCCATTGGGGTATCTCTGGCTGGACTAGCAATCCTGACGGCCTTTGATGCTCAGCCTTAACTTTTAAACATGTTAAGCACTTGCTGACATAAGTAGCAATGTCAGCCTTCATGTTTGGCCACCAGTATGATCCCTTCAAATCATGATACATCTTGTCCGACCCTGGATGAATAGCATATCTTGTTTTGTGCCCTTCATCCATGACCAGTTTCCTTACGCCTCCAAACTTCGGTAACCAAATTCTGCCCATGAAGTATCGGCATCCATCTGACTTAATTTCAAACTGCTTATCCATGCCTCTCAATGCTTCATTCAGCAGATTATCCTCCTTGACTGCCTCTTCTTTTGCCTCTCGGACTTGAGGGTTTAGGTTTGAGTGTATAGTCATGACCAAAGCTCGGACTCTCAATGGCTTAATCCGTTCCTTTCGGCTTAGGGCGTCAGCTACGACATTTGCTTTTCCTGGATGGTAGCGAATCTCGCAGTCATAGTCGCTAAGAAGTTCCACCCAACGTCGTTGCCTCATATTTAACTCTTTCTGATTCAGAA
Source organism: Centrapalus pauciflorus (assembly GCA_020465985.1). Lineage (NCBI taxonomy): Eukaryota > Viridiplantae > Streptophyta > Magnoliopsida > Asterales > Asteraceae > Centrapalus > Centrapalus pauciflorus. The sequence continues at coordinate 35,457 of JAANYP010000404.1, forward strand.
TATGCTGGAGGCTTTTATGGTCCGTGAACACCGTGCACTTGGTTCCATACAAATAGTGCCTCCATATTTTGAGAGCAAACACCACTGCTCCCAGTTCCAGGTCATGAGTCGTATAGTTTATCTCGTGAATCTTGAGCTGTCGTGATGCATAGGCGATGACCTTGTCCCTTTGCATGAGCACACAACCTAGTCCGTTGTGCGAGGCATCACAGTAGACTACAAAATTTTCAGTCCCTTTGGGTAGGGACAGAATTGGTGCACTACACAACCTCTGCTTAAGCAGCTGAAACGCCTTTTCCTGCTCTTCACCCCAGACGTATTTCACATCCTTACGGGTCAACTCCATTAAGGAACCTGCTATCTTCGAGAAGTTCTCAATGAATCGCCTATAATAACCGGCAAGTCCTAGGAATTGGCGGACTTCTGTCGGGGTTCTTGGGATTGCCCAGTTCTTTATGGCCTCGATCTTTGATGGGTCGACCTGAATTCCCTGACTGTTGATCACATGCCCAAGGAATTTTACTTCTCGCAACCAAAATTCACATTTTGAAAATTTGGCGTATAGCTGCTCTTTCTCTAACAACTCCAAGATCAACTTGAGATGTTGTTCATGCTCTTCTTTACTTCTGGAATAGATTAGGATATCGTCTATGAACACTATTACAATTTTATCCAGATATGGTTTACACACCCGATTCATGAGGTCCATAAATACGGCTGGTGCGTTGGTTAAACCGAATGGCATCACCTGGAATTCGTAATGTCCATAACGAGTTCTGAATGCCGTCTTGGGGATATCTTCTTTTTGAACTTTTACTTGATGATAACCGGAGCGCAGATCAATCTTTGAGTAGAAGGTAGATCCCTGTAGCTGGTCGAACAGGTCATCAATCCTAGGGAGAGGGTAGCGGTTCTTTACCGTTAACTTGTTTAGCTCTCGGTAGTCTATGCACATTCGGAAGGATCCGTCTTTCTTTTTAACGAACAAAACCGGAGCTCCCCAAGGTGAGGAACTTGGTCGAATGAATCCTTTATCCATCAATTCTTGCAATTGACTGGATAGTTCTTGCATCTCAGAAGGTGCGAGCCTATATGGGGCTCTTGCGACCGGTGCAGCTCCTGGCACTAAGTCGATTTGAAATTCAACTTGCCTAGCTGGAGGAAGCCCAGGCAAGTCTTCCGGGAATACCTTCGGGTAGTCACGTACTACTGGAATATCTTCAAGTCGTTTTTCCTTCGACTCTTTTTCTACGATCTGGACCAGCACTGCATGACAACCCTTCCTAAGACATTTTAATGTTCTTAGGCCGGATATGACATTCAATTGTCGGTTCTTCTTTTCCCCTTGGACCGTGAGGACTTTCTTCTTACTGAGTGGTATTCGCACCACTTTCTTACCACACAAAATCTCAGCCTGGTTATGTGACAACCAGTCCATACCAATCACCACATCAAAACTTCCGAGTTCTATAGGCATTAAGTCTATCTTAAAGGAGTGATCTGCTAGCTTTAGCGTGCATTCCTTAATGATACTACTTGCCTTTATTATTTTGCCATCCGCCAGTTCTATTGTATATGAGTTGTCTAAGGGAAGAGTAGAACATTCAACTGCTGGCTAAACTTATCAGATATAAAGCTCCTATCAGCCCCAGTATCAAAGAGTACGTAAGCGTAAATATCGTTTAGGAGAAACGTACCTGATACCACGTGGGGGTCCGGACGAGCGTCTCCTGCTCCCAACACAAATGCTCTCCCATGAGCTCCTCCTTCGTTCCTCAATTTCGGACATTCACTCTTGATGTGTCCAGTTGCGCCACATTCGAAACAGCCCCTCGGGTTGCTACCACTGGCACCCGGGGCTCCGGATCTACAATCTTTGGCCATATGGCCCAAACGTTTGCATTTTCCGCATTGGGTTGGACAGGGGCCAGGGTTGTGGTGGAAGGTGCATTTGGTGCAAAAAGGCTTGGTACCGGTATAGCCCCTCCTTGGCTCAACTCCTGCTACATAAGCTTTAATGGTCTCGGGCTTCTTGGACTGTGAACCCGTGTTCTTCCCGGTCTTTTCTTCCCACTTTCTCTTGTGTTCCCCGGCTTTGGCTTCGTTCCTCCGGGATACTTGGTCCATAAGATTGTTGGCCATTCTGATGGCGTCCTGTATGGTGGATGGGTTGGAGGCTGTAACGTTTCCTTGTATTTGAGGAGCGAGTCCCCAAATATAGCGTTCAATCTTCTTGTATTCCGGAGTTACCATTTGCGGACATAGGATACTTAGTTCATGGAATCGGTTGGTATATCCTGCAATGTCCGTTCCTTTCATTGATAGATTCCAGAACTCCGATTCCATTTTCTGGAGTTCGTTTCTCGGACAGTACTCATCCGTCATCATCTGTTTCAACGTGGACCACGTGAGCTGGTAGGCTTCGTCAATACCTACAGACTGGACGTAGGAATTCCACCATGTGAGCGCGCTATCTTGCAAGGTGTGAGTAGCAAATTTCACCTTGTCTCCTTCAGCGCACCCGCTGACACGATATACGGATTCTAACTTTTCAAACCAACGGATCAAACCGACTGCTCCTTCGGTTCCATTGAAATACCGGGGTTTGCAACTTAAAAACCCTTTAATCCCACAACCTTTCGTGTGAGTTTCAGTTCCTCCCGTGGTGCGACTGGCACCACCATCCCCATTGGCTGTGCTATTCCGGTTTGCCTCGTAGGTAGCTATGGCAGCAGCCACCCTTTGTGCAACAAGCTCTTCAATGTCAGCGGCATTCATTGCTCGTTTTGGCGGCATTAACTTGAAGTTTAAAGAGAATCATAGTGTAAGAAGTTGAATCTTAAAGATGCAGCATAATACTATAATCATCAAGCACAATCTCATAAATATCTTGGGAATTTTTCATTAATCATTCGAAATTTTTCTTACATTGGGGGCGGGTTATTACCCGAAAATTTTATCCTACGCTATTACCCGATATTTTTCCTACCAATATAAAGGAAATGGAAAAGTACTAAATGTGGGAGTGATCAGGGGTCTCTCCCTTTTCCATTGAGTGGAGGCGCTGCGTCAGCTCTTCGATCCGGGCTTGGCTCTCGGCTAGTTGCTGCCGGAGCTCATTCAGTCCGTCCTGCTGTATAGCAAGGGCGTGCTGATTGGCCCAATATATGTTGGAGTTTTGCAACTCCTCCATTCTAAACGAGCGGTCATCTCCCCGATATCCAGGTTAAGTGACCGAATCTGGTGGTCATGCCTGGTAGACCTTGCGATCAAAAGTGGTATGGTCTGATCGGCAGGCTCTTGGGTGAGCGATGAGACAGGTGCGGAGGATGGTCCTCCGATCTCGAAGTTTGGAGGAACTCCCTCCATCTGCCTCCATTCGCGGAGGGTCTCGGGTATCCAGGTCCATCGCCGGGCGTCTACCCGTCGGTGTGGTGTCGGGGGATTGGGCTGGGGAGTCGGAACAGGAATAGTCTCCCTTCTTGGTATGTTTACCCGTTTCCGGGGTGTGTACAACATCTTTGGGCCGTTAGGATAAGGCCTATACGGCTTATATGATGGTTCGGCCGGGTGATATGGGACGCGAGCGGGGACCGTCGGTGGTGAGGGATCCTCTTCCTCCATCGGCTCTTCTTCGGATTCCTCCATCGGATCTTCCGAGGGGTCCTCCTCCTCCGACGTTTCTTCATCTGGAAAGACTTCCGTGGCCGTGGGACTTGCGGGAGTGTATTCCTCCTCGGAGTCAGATAGAATGATAATTTCTGGATGGTTCATGGTTTCTGCTAACAAGGTTCATTTGTACTCTTTTAGTTAGTTACAAAAACATTCTTAAGATCAGAAATTTTTATGTGCAGTTATAGTCTAGGGTACTAATGCAACCTAGTTCACTATAACTATGGCTCTGATACCAATCTGTCACACCCTGCTACCTCGGTTGGCAGCGAGACGTGACGAGTGCGGAAGCGTCACCATAATTATAACGAACGACCACTATATGGACGTTTTCGAAATATTACATCATTAAAATTTAAAAAATGTAATAAGGTTTTACAGAATGAAAGGAATGAAGTTCGCGTAATACAGAGATTCTAATACATAATTAATGCGTCCAAAAATAATGCAGTCAAATCTCCGTTAGTTTCGAAATATGCATGCGACTCCATGAAATGCGGAAGCTTGAAAGTTGTTGTATCCGAAGGCACACTTGCCTTAATTACCTGAAAATACATGCTAAAATACGTCAACAAAATTGTTGGTGAGTTCATAGGTTTACACGAAAAGACCAGTTGTATGGACATTATCAGATGCGTTGAATTTATAAAATCATAAATTCCATGAGATGTATTACATAAACCATCATGTCACCGAAGCTTAATTAGAATGAGTTTTGCCCCGAGCAGTATTCCCATACGTAATCCCGTGAGTTGAATATATATGCACCCGCCGTTAGCTAAACCACTAACCCGAGTGGGGGACATGACTCCCAATAGATCTATCCACACAATATATTCGCGCTTGCAAACAAATGCAACTAACGATTTCATGATATAAGGGCGGAAATCACATATGTAATACATAATAGAATCGAGAAGTTTTTGTGTCCATATAAAAACGAAGCATGTATTTCATCCCAAAACATAATAATGGAAAAAAAATTGGGACTATGAAGAGTCACCTTGTTGATTTTTTTGATGATATTTTTGGATCTGAGTTGAACACTTGATTGTATAGTTGAGACTCGTCCTAATATTTTTACGAGTTCGGGTCAATATCATCATAATACGTGTTTGAATATTTTATGTACTTGGGGGTGATGTATAAATAATGTTGATAATGATTTGCAGTTATGTTCAAGTAATTTATTTAAAAATATAATTTGCTGTATTAATTCCGATTTACAAAAATGATTTTAAGTAGTTTATTTCCAAGGACATTTTAATGCATGCATGCATACGTATGTACATATGTATTTATATATATACGAAAATGCATACATATATATACGAGCATGTGCATCATTATGAAAGGGTATTCATATATTTTGCATGGAAAATTTCACGAGTATTATGAGAACCGAGTTGTAAATGAAAAATATTATATTTTTAGTAAATATATTTAATTTTTCATGTTTTTATAAATTTTTAAGGTGGAAAATAAAGTAAATAAGAAAAACTTACAATAGTTGAGGAATGCTTGAATTTTGGCCGATTTGCTTTGAGAGAGTTTGTGAGTTGGTGTGTTTTTGTGAAATGGGTTTGTCTTATATTTATAGAAGAAAAAGGGTTATTAAAAATAATGATAAACTAATTAAAATTTAGTGAAATGATGAAAAGAAAAGGTGTTTTCGGTTGAGTGTTGGACAAAATAAGTGTGGCCGATTTCATGATTGTATGTTGGATGGAGTTTAATATTAAAATAATACAAAAGTACAAGCTAGTTGTCCTTTAAAGGACAACTTACTTTTTAGAGTGATAA